>CBVK0101578822.1:25018-35157 GCA_900067695.1 Picea abies | reverse complement strand
CCTGGGAAACCCTCATGGGGGAGAAAACCCAACAAAAACTTCCTTAATATAGATAGCCAATACAATGCCAAGACAATAAACCAAAACACTAGAGAATATCCAACATTGAGAAATGTGTCTCTCTCTTCCTTCTTCTCCCAACTACAGCTACCAAACTTACGCACTTGATGAGTGAATGAGTGAGCGAGATAATGAGGTGCTAGCCTCCTTTATTTATACTAGCTGGCAGGAGTTGGAAATGTGTCTCTTCACTAGGCAGGGCTGACTTCTCTTCTTAGTGGTTAAAACTGCTTTAATTAGGCTTGGGGGCGACTTCTTAATTTGCATAATATAATTAGGGTTTGGCCAATCCACAAAAGGGGATTTGGTAGAGTACAAAGCCCCACATGATCAATCCACAAAAGGGGATTGATCTGATGAATAATAACTCAATAATAAATAGAATACTCTTTGCAGTTACAATATTTCAAAACTCCCCCTTAACAAGAAGGGTATTCTACAACATCATCAGGAAAGAGAGAGGGCAGCAACATCAACAGTATTTGGAACACTGACTGACATATCTATAAATCATCGGAAGTTGTTCTCATCATCAATATCATCATCCACAGCAAGGAGCTGGAATGGCATCATCATCATCATCTGCATCAACATGGAATAGTATAACACTAATACATCATCATCAATAACATCACGAGGTTGATACAACATCACAACATGAAGGTTGGAGCATCATCAACATTAGCACTAAGATGGAAATATTCAACACAAAGCTGGCATCTCATCAACATCAACATGAAGCTGGAAATATTTAGCACGAGGCTTGCATCTCATCAACATCAGCACGAAGCTGGAAATATTCAACAGGAAGCCGACATCTCATCAACATCAACACGAAGCTGGAAATATTTAGCACGAGGTTTCCATCTCATCAACATCAGCACGAAGTTGGAAATCTTCAACACGAGGCTAGCATCTCATCAACATCATCACGAAGCTGGAAATATTCAACACAAGGCTGTCATCTCATCAACATTGGCACGAAGTTGGAAATCTTCAACACGAGTTGGCATCTCATCAACATCAGCACAAAGCTAGAAATCTTCAGCACGAGGTTAGCACCTCATCAACATCCGCATGAAGCTGGAAATCTTCAGCACAAGGCTGGCATCAACACTACTCCCCCTTTCGAGGAAGGTCCTTTCGGACTATACCAAGCTTGTCTCGAAAGTTCTCAAACTCTACACAAGATAGAGGCTTGGTCAACACATCTGCAACCTGCTCATTCGTGCCAACATAATGGAGTTTTATGGCTCCTCTCTGCACCATATCATGAATATAGTGATATCGGATTTCTATGTGTTTTGACTTTTCATGGAAACATGGTTCTCTATCATTTTTATGCAACTCTGGTTATCACATAGAATCACGGTTTCTTCCATCTCCAGATCAAATAGACTTGTCAACAACTTTTGAATCCATATGGCTTCACAACTGGCGGAACATGCAACAATGTATTCTGCTTTTGTCGTGCTAAGAGAAATACTCGATTGCTTCCTACTCTGCCATGAGATCATGGCTGACCCAAGACTGAAACAACATCTTGAGGTGTTCTTTATGTCAGAGACACTTCCAGCCCAATCTAAATCGGTATATCCACTCAGTCTGAAGTCACGATCTCCATTGTCACTGAGACCAAAATCCAATGTACCTTTAAGGTATATCATCACATGTTTTGTAGCAACAAAGTGAACACATCTAGGTTCTACCAAAAATTGACTGAAGGTGTTCACAGCAAAACATATATCTGGCATGGTATTCGTCGGATACATCAATATCCAATGATCTGTCTGTACAGCATGGCATCAACCAATTTTGACGAAGTATCAACCAGGAGCTTCAGCTTTGTTTCCATGTGTGTATTCATGGATTTACACTCCAACATATCAAACCTCTTTAGTATTTCAACTGCATACTTCCCTTGGTTAAGGAAGATCTTCTCTGGGCTCTGCCAGACCTCAAGACCTAAGAAATAGTGCATTAGGCCTAAGTCTTTCATCTCAAATTATGCAGCGAGCTTCTTCTTACAATCAGTGATGAGATTTTCTTCTCCAGTTAGAAATAAGTCATCCACATACAACAGCAATATAATAGGCTCATCATTCATAACCTTGAAGTACCAGTTAGAATCAACTTTACTCTTGGTAAAGCCCAAGTTCATCAAGAAACTGTCAATTCTTCCATACCAAGCTCTAGGATATTGTTTCAATCCGTACAGAGCCTTATTCAATTTGCAGACATGTGTTTTTCTATCTTCAACCTCAAATCCTTGAGGTTTTTCTATATACACTTCCTCTTCAATGACACCATTTAAGAAATTTGTTTTCACATCTATCCGGTGTAACTTCCATTTCATCTTAGTTGCAAGGGCTATGATGGTTCCGATTGAAGTGTATCTAGCTATAGGAGCAAACACCTCTTCATAATCAATGCCTTCCTTTTGGGAAAATCCACGGGCTACAAACCTTGCTTTATATTTCTCAATACTTCCATCAGCAGCATGTTTTTATCTTGTAGAGCCATTTGGAAGATACCACTTCTTTGCTCTTCGGTTTGGGAACTATTTCCCATACATCATTCTTTATAATGGATGAGTATTCTTTTTTCATGGCATCTACCCATTCTTTCTTTTGAATGGCTTCTTCAAAGCAAGTAGGCTCCTTCTCTAAGAGATCACACATCAAAGCCATATAACTGGAGAATGGCTTGGGTTTCTTGACTTGTCTCATGGTTCCTTCGGGGGCACCATACTTCTCTCCATCTTGAATAAGCTCCCTTTCTCAGGCTGGCTTTCTCTTATGAGAGATCGTCATCTTTGGAGGTTCTTGAGATTCTATCATATCATGATCTTTATGAATCTCATCATCAAGGGAAATTGTGACTTCCCTCACTGGTTCTGCAACTCTGGGAGCTACATGTTCTTCTTCATATACATCTTCAAGCTGACATCTTCTTGATTTCTTGATTGTTGCATCTTCATCAAAGGTTACATCTTTGTTGATCTCAATATGATGTTAACCCGGTATATAAATTCTAAAGGCCTTTGAGACCTCACAGTACCCAAGAAATATTCCCTTCTTTCTTGAAGGGTCCAGCTCGGTTCTCTTCTCTTTTGGAATGTGTACAAATACTGAACAACCAAATATCTTGAGATGGCTTACTTCTAACTTCTTTCCGAAGAACATCTCTTCATGGGTTTTGAACTCAAGAGAACTATGGGATAATATATTATGTACATATATCGTTGTTCTTGCTGCTTCTTCCCATAAGTGCATTGGAAGATCTTGATCGTGGATCATAGTCTTCATTGCTTCCATTATAGTTATGTTATTTCTTTCTGCTACACCATTTTGTTAAGGGTTGTAGGGAGTGGTGAGCTCCCTCTTGATCTCGACATCTTTACAAAATTTTTCAAACTCTTTTGAGGTGTATTCTCCTCCATTATTTGACCTGAGTGTCTTGATCTTTCTTTCAGATAGATTATCTATCAGGGCTTTGAATTCATTGAATTTTCTAGACACTTCATCTTTTGACTTTAAGAAGTACACCCAAGTCTTGCGAGAATAGTCATCAATAAATGATACATAGTATGCATACCCACTAATGGAGTTTGATGGCATTGGGCCACATACATCTGAGTGGATGAGCTCTAAGACTCCTTCTGCTTTATTGTCACTCTTCGGGAAAGGGTTCTTGATGTTCTTTCCTTGTGCACATCCATTGCACATACCTTCATGGTCAACCTTGAATTCTAGTAGACATGTGACTGTCTTGCTCACATATGGTAATGCCTTGTAGTTTATGTGAGCTAGTATTTTATGCCAAAGTTCACATGGACTCTCAATGGAATGAGTCAAGGCTTCTTTTGAGTGACATTTTAGCTTATACAAGCCACCTTCTTCTCTTCCAATAACAATTGCATCTTTTATGGTTTTTCCTTTAGGCCACATAAGAACTTCTACATCTATGAACGCAACTCTAAAGCCTTTCTTATCTAAAGCTAAGATAGAAATTAAGTTCTTTGTCAAACCTGGTACATATAGTACATCTTTCATCTTCATTGGGGTTCCTGAATCAAGTTTGTAGTTGGAATCTCCTACTCATTTGATAGGGTACTAGTAATCATCTCCAAGTGTAACTTTCTGGGGAAAGTTCTTTTTTGTAAGGCTAGAGAGAATGTCTCTTTGACCTATCATGTGCTTGAAACCATTATCTATGAGCCAAGTATCCTCACCAGGTGACACTGATCTTGAGAGGGCAGAGATTAAGACATAGTATTCAATCTGTTATTTTATCATCTTTGTGGGTGGCTCTTCATCTTCAACTGTATGGGCATGGTGCCTTTTGTTTCTCTTCTTGTATTCTTCTCTCTTAGCTAAACAACCTTTAGCAATATGTCCCATATTATCACAATGGTAGCATTGATAAGAGGAGAAATCTCTTTCTCTTCTTTGACCTTTCTGAAACTTCTGGAATTTCCTTGGAGGGTGAGATTCTTTATAAGAGTTGTTGAATCTCTTTGGGGAATGAGACTCCTTATGTTGATGAGTTTCCTTCTGGAAGTGAGACCTTTTTTTTCCTCCTTTAGTATGAGCAGCTAAGGCTTGATCTTCATCTCTTGATAGTACTACCTCTCAGTTAGCTACTCTTGTTTCTTCTTGAACACATTCTTCCCACAGATTGTCAAGATGTAGTTCCTCCTTTTTGGCACAAATGGTTTGGATGAACACATCCCAAGGTCTTGTGAGACCATTAAGAGTTGTGATTATGAGTTCATATTCATCTAGAGTATCTCCAATTGCTTCTAGGTGTTCCTTGAATTGTAATATTCTAGAGAAATATTCATGAACTGTTTCTCCTTTTTGCATCCTTGTACTTTTGAGTTTAGTTCTTAGATTCATCTTCTGGTTGATGTTCTTTCCTTCATACATTCTGGTTAGGGCATCAAACATTTATTTTGAAGTTTTCTTTGAAGCCACTTGAGGGATCAAGTGATCTTTAATAGAGTCTGCAATGATTCTTTTGGCCCTAACCATGTTCTTTTGGTGTTTTGCTTTAGTTGTAGCATCAGTGGGTTCTGGTACATCTTCTTTAATGAATCTTGTTAGGTCATTATGTTCAAGAATTATTGCAATCCTATACCTCCAGGCACAGAAGTTATCCACGCCTTCTAGCTTGTCAACAAGCTTAGTGCTTGCAGAAATCTTGACCTGGAGCTGGGAAAATGACAAAAAATTGAAAATGCTCAAAATTTAAATATGAACTTACCAGGAGATGCGCTTGGTTGAGGCGAGTATCCTGGTGCATTCAGATTTCAGAAAATCCAAATTTATCCATTCAAACTGGGCCTGTGAAAATTTGGACTGATACTTCTTGTATTGGTTCTGGTTTCCTGGTTTTTTGGTTTTCTGGTACCAATGAAAACTAGGGTTTCACTTTCCAAGAGTTTTGTCCACTAGAAAAGTGTGTTGAGGCTGTCAAATATTTCGCTAGGCTAAGGCGCACTTCCTTGATGAGTTTTAGGCTGAAATTCCTCTTCAATAGAAAATCCTAATTTTCTTGTACGGCAACAGTGTCGTTTTTGCTTATCCAATGAAAGGTGCTCTCTTCAGCTTAGCTATGATACCATGTTAAGTTTTGAGTTATTATTAGGTTTCTTTTCAATTTACTAGATAAAAATAGCATAGGTAGGATCATTGAGAGAAACACAATCACAAGATACACAACATTTATCCTGGGAAACCCTCATTGGGGACAAAACCCAGCAAATACTTCCTTAATATAGATAGTCAATACAATGCCAAGACAATAAACCAAAACACTAGAGAATATCCAACACTGAGCAATGTGCCTCTCTCTTCCTTCTTATCCCAACTACAGCTACCAAACTTGCGTACTTGATGAGTGAATGAGTGAGTGATATAATGAGGCACTAGCCTCCTTTATTTATACTAGTTGGCAGGCATTGGAAAGGTGTCTCTTCACTGGGCAAGGCTGACTTCTCTTCTTAGTGGTTAAAACCACTTTAGTTAGGCCCAGGGGCTGACTTCTTAATTTGCATAATATAATTAGGGTTTGACCAATCCACAAAAGGAATTTTGTCAAATACAAAGCCCGACATGATCAATCCACAAAAGGGGATTGATCTAATGAATAATAACTCAATATTAAATAGAATACTCTTTGCAGTTACAATATTTCAACAAGAGCAAGGATTGTGTGGGTAGGAAATTACCTAGTGTGAGAAGACCTAGAGGGTGCTTGGAGACTCCATTGGTGCAGATAGAGTTCCTAGAGCCACAATGTTGAGACTCCTTGTCTGATTTTTGTTGGAGCCCTAGAAGGGAAGTGGAATAGCTTGAGGAACTACGATTCAAAGAAGAGGGTACATTTCCTTGGGTTGTGCAGGTTGAGGAGAAACAGTCGCCAGTTGGAATTGCTACAGAAGTTTGGTACCTTGACCTAGACACCTTTGAACTGATTATTAGACCTAGTTGGCTTAGGTAGCCTTTACCCTAGTGGACTCATAGCCCCAGCTCATGGGTGACCTACTCTTGAAAGAGCTAGAATAGAAGTGTCTATGGTTGGGTGGACTGTTTGAGGTCTGAAACCAGTTGGTGCTTTCATTAAATATAAGTATTCTTTACTATATGCTCTTATTTTTTTTTACTTTGGAATAGAGCCTAGGGAAACCCACCAGGCATGATCCAGAATTGGATCCAGGAGGCTTCCCAGGTCCAGAAAATGCTCAAAAATGAAATTTCTCGTAATTGAATGGAACCAACTCCATTGTGACTAGCTCGTCGCGCTGATTCCGGACATATATTTACTTTTTCAAACAGACATTGTATGCGAGACTTATTGCACTCTTATTGTTTTCCCAAACAGCTAAAAAGTCAATAGGTCAACTGGTAAAAGTCAATGATGATGTCAACATGACGTCCTATTGACGTCATCATGATGACATCAACAAAGTGACATGTGGAAGCACAACAACAAAGTGAGTGGGTAGTGATAGGGAACAATCCCACTTCACCAAGTGGCACATGGTGGACCAATACAGTGTTGACAAGTGGCATCATTGAGGACCAATGAAACCCATCACTAGTTGAATGGAAAAATTATATTGGAGCTCATGGGGTTCGACCCCATGACCTTTTAGTTGAACAAATATTTGAGAAAATGACTGAATGCCAATGCGCCACACATTTGTTTGGGCTTTATAACCCACTTTAAATTAAATAAAGTGTAAGAATTATGTGTGGGGGTAGAAGGGGGTTGGGGCTAAGCCCCAGCCCGCGGATTCAATATACTATGTGACCACGGCGGATAACGGCGCATGCACCACTTCTTCAACCTCCAGCGCATGGACTATATTGGAGGTTAACCCTCAGTCCCGTGAGACTTGGCATATGACCCGATGTAAACGGTTGATGCGTGGGCATGTGGCATAGCCCTTGGGTGTATACATGTCCACTCCAGAGAACGGGTAACATAGTTTTTGTTGGGTTAGCCCCGGTCGGTCGGGCTAGCCCGCCGACCAGGGGCTACACCTGTGTTATTGCATGGAGTTTAGCCCGTGAACACATGACCACAAGCATGCATCCAAGAGCCTAGAAAACAGGGGCCAGTGCACCAGGGATTAGCTTGAGATCACATGGTGAACACTTATACGACCAGGGGCGTGCCTATATTGGGAGCTTATGCCCATATTTATTCAAAAGTGGGTTTTTACCCTATGTTAGTGGATTTTGTTGATTTTATGCCAGTAATAGGAGAGTTTTGCCCATTTTGGGGGGATATTGGGCCTTTTTGGAGGCTAGATCTTGGGAGGAAGTTGGGGAATGATAATCAACTCCAGATCTATATAAACTAGGCCTTCTTGAAGCCATGAAGGATAGTCAGAGTATAGTTATGCTGAAGGAAATCCAAGCCAAAGCCATTTTTATGCAGGGAAGTTATTGAGGAGCGCACCTTTGTGGGTCATTTATGGGAGCTTCGGTCATCCATTTTGAGTGTCGTTTCTTCTATTGGGTTCTAGAGATCTGGGACAACAAGACCAGATCATTCTTGTAGCCGTATGGCACTGCTACGATGTACTTATTTAGGTTTGAACAGAAATAAAGAAGCCTCACCCACTAAGATAAAGGCCTGGAGACGTAGGCGAGATTGTCGAACTTCGTTATCACTTCTCTTGTTATGGTATGTTGTTCTTATTACTTCATTTCAATTTTGTATATGTGTTCATGGTTGTGATATATTCTTATATATTCTTCCTCTTTCATTAAGCTTCCTAAATGGTTAATAAATGCATGCATAATAACTCAACCAAAATCATTTAAAAGATAATTTTTGGATCAAGTGGTATCAGAGCTAGTTGACATTTGGATTTGAGTTTTGCATGTTAACCAGGGAAAAGCTACAGCGTGGTGAAGGTGAGTTTGTTGAAGAGAATCCATTAATTGGATTGAGAAAGAGAGCTTCTCACACCGAGAAGATGGCATCGGAAGAGGGACTTTCTCAGGATGAGAAAGAGTTTCGAAAAGTTTTTTTTTCCATGTCGGAGATGATGAAAATTTTGTACGAAGACTACTTGGAACATAAGAAACCAAATTTGGGTGAATCTTCAAAGGGAAAAAGTGAAGAGGGAGAGGATCCTCCTCAGATTCCTCCTTCACCTCCATCATCACCTCCTTCTTCTTCTTCTTCTTCAAGTTCAAGTTCTAAATCCAATGCAAAGAAACATGTTCATAAACATAAGAATGAAATGCCATTATTGAAACTTGATGTTAAATTTGAGTTACCCATATATGATGGTGAAGTTAATGCAGAGAGACTTGACAACTGGGTCAGGAAGATGGAGATTTATTGCAGTGTGCAACAAATCAAGGATGAGGCCACACAGACCAAGTTAGCATCTTTGAGACTTCAAGGCACAGCTCTCATCTTATGCCAAAGCAAGTTGCAAAACGGAACACAACAAGTGGGTAATGTATTTCCATCATGGCAGAGTTTCATTTCCGCACTTAGGAAACAATTCTATCCTTTGGGTTATAAAGAAAAAACATTAATTGAATGGCAATCTTTAAAACTAAGAAAAAGACAAACAGTGCAAGATGGCTTTCGAAAAATGGCATTGATGTTAGATATCACTTTACATACACAAGAAACTCTTATGAAGTATATACAAAGTTTACCTGCACATATTAGAAACATTGTATTCATGTTTGGACCCACTAACCTTGATGAGGTTTCTGTTCAAGCGACGTATATTGAAGCAAAGAAAGAAGGTGTATCAGGGGAATCTTCTTCAAGGAAAGAGGACAAAAGGAAGTGGACAGGAAAAAAGGCAAGTTCAGTGGTGAGAAAGGAAGAGAGGTCCTCTTGCAAGCATTGAAAGAAAGAGGGGCATGATGAGGACCGTTGTTGGCAGTTGCATCCCGAGAAGAGGCCAAAGTGGTTCAAAGAAATAAAAGGGAAGCAAACAGTCGCAGCAGCAACAAGACCCACGGACTTGGGATCGGATTCAGGTGATGAATCAAAGGTCTCATTGGTTGGTATGACAGGTAAAATTGGTGAAGGAATTGATTCTAGAAGTAACTTGTTTCATATCAGGACCATCATGTGACACACTAAGATAGACACATTAATCGATAGTGGATCTCAATTTAATCTAATCTCAGAAGAATTGGTTAAGCAATTGGGGTTAAAAACACAAGTACATCATAAGCCATACACACTTAAATGGACAAGCAATCATCATCAAATGCACATAACAAAGCAGTGCACAATCAAATTTGTTATTTCATCTAAGTATGTGGACAAGGTAACATGTGATGTAGTGCCATTAAGTGAATGTGGAATGGTCTTAGGTATTCCATACTTATATGGTCGTAAGGCAATCTTCTACGAGACAAAGAATCAATATCAATTAACCAAAGCAGATCAAGATTATGTGGTTCATGCTCATCATGTTAAGGCAAATAAAACTTTTCAAACAATGGAACAATTAAATAAGGAATTTCAAGCAAGCAACAAACCAATAATTGTTTCAAATGAAGTAATCGATCTTAAGCAAG
>CBVK0101578822.1:0-25009 GCA_900067695.1 Picea abies | reverse complement strand
AAGCAACAAACCAATAATTGTTTCAAATGAAGTAATCGATCTTAAGCAAGGATAGGAAATGATTCTTGAATGAAAAATCAATCACAGTCTGCTTCAAAACAAGCTCATGTCGTGCAAATATTACAAGTATATCAACTCATTTGCAGTTATGTTTTTGAAACTATCATTAGTAATGTTATCTACATGGATGATAGTGGCTTCAGTTAGATGTGATAGGGTTCAAATGGCTAACAATATGTTGTCAGTTGTCATGATTGTGTTACAGTTGATCTTAATGGGACAAGTGCATAGGACAGAGTTCAGAGACAGAGAACAAGATGGGTGGCCTATCCCGAGCTTGTTGACTAGTGAGTAACCTTTTGGGGACCAAAAGGTCCTTAGTGGGGAGGTGTGATTCAGAATAGGATCTAGGAGGCTTCTCAGGTCCAGAGAAGGCTCAAGAATGAAATTTCTCAAAATTGAATGAAACTAATTCCATTGTGACTGGCTCGTCGCGTTGATTCTGGCCGTATAATTACTTTCTCAAACGGGTGTTGTATGCGAGAGTTATTGCACTATGACCGTTTTCCCAAACAGCTAAAGAGTCAACAAGTCCACTGGAAAAAGTCAATGATGATGTCGGCATGATGTCCTGCGGACGTCATCATGCTGACATCAACAAAGTGACATGTGGCAGCATAGCAGCAGGGTGACTGGGCAGTGACAGCGACCAATCCCACTTCACCAAGTGGCACATGGTGGACCAATACAGCGTTGACAAGTGGCATCATTGAGGACTAATGAAAGGGTGCCACGTGGCCCAGGTGAGATCGGAAGAATGAGACAGGTGCACAGGATAGAGTTCAGAGACAGAGGACAAGTCAGGTGGCCTATCCCGAGCTTGTTGACTGGATATTAACCTTTTGGGGACCAAAAGGTCCTTTAGTGGGGAGGTGTGATCCAAAATCGGATCCAGGAGACTTCCGAGGTCTAGAAAAGGCTCAAAAATGAAAGTTCTCTAAATTGAATGAAACCAATTCCATTGCGACTGGATCATCACACTGATTTTGGCCATATATTTACTTTCTAAAGCAGGTGTTTTATGCGAAAGTTATCGCATGCTGATCATTTCCCCAAACAGCTAAAAAGTCAACATATCAACTAGCAAAAGTCAATGATGATGTCAGTATGATGTCCTGCTGACGTCATCATGCTGACATCATCAAAGTGACATGTGGCATCACAAGCAGCAAGGTGATTGGGCAGTGGCAAGGACCAATACAACATTGACAAGTGGCATCATTGAGGACTAATGAAAGGGTGCCACGTGGCCCAGACATGGGTTGCCACGTGGCACCCCATCACTAGTTGAATGGAAAATTTATATTGGAGCTCATGGAGTTCGACCCCATGACCTTTTGGCCAAATAAAGCTTTGAGAAATGACTGAATGCCAACGCGCCACACGTTTGTTTGGGTTTTATAACCCACTTTAAATTAAATAAAGTGTAAGAATTATGTGTGGGGACGAAAGGGGGTTGGGGCTGGGGCCCCAGCCCGCAGATTCAATATACTATGTGACCACGACGGATAAGGGCGCAGGTGCCACTTCTTCAATCTCTAGCGCGCGGACTGTATTGGAGGTTAACCCTCGGTCCCGTGAGACTTGGCATATGACCCGATGTAAACGGTTGATGTGTGGGCATGCGGCATAGCCCTCGGGTGTATACATGTCCACTCCAGAGAACGGGTAACATGGTTTTTGTTGGGTTATCCCTGGTTGGTCGGGCTAGCCCGCCGACCAGGGACTACACCTGTGTTATTGCATGGAGTTTAGCCCGTAAACACATGACCACAAGCATGCGTCCAGGAGCTTAAAAAACAGGGACCAATGCACCAGGGGTTAGCCAGAGATCACATGGAGAGCACTCATACAACCAAGGGCACACCTATATTGGGGGCTTATGCCCATATTTATTCAAAAAGTGGGTTTTTACCCTATGTTAGTGGATTTTGTTGATTTTATGCCTGTAATAGGAGATTTTTGCCCATTTTGGGGGGATATTGGGCCTTTTTGGAGGCCAGATCTTGGGAGGAAGTTGGGGAATGATAACCAACTCCAGATCTATATAAACCGGGCCTTCTTGAGGCTATGAAAGACAATCAGAGCAAAGTTATGCTGAAGGAAAGCCAAGCCAAAGCCATTTTTATGCAAGAAGTTGTTGAGGAGTGCAACTTTGCAGGCCATTTTTTAGAGCTCCGGTCATCCATTTTGAGTGTCGTTTCTTCTGTTGGGTTCTAGAGATCTGGGAGAACAAGACCATATCATTCTTGTAACCTTATGGCACTGTTGCGATGTACTTATTAAGCTTTGAATAGAAATAAAGAAGCCTCACCCACTGAGACAAAGGTCCGGAGACGTAGGCAAGATTGTCGAACTCTGTTATCACTTCTCATGTTATGGTTTGTTGTTTTTATTGCTTCATTTCAGTTTTGTATATATGTTCATGGCTGTGATATATTCTCATATCTTCTTCCTATTTCATTAAGCTTCCTAAATGGTTAATAAACGCATGCATAATAACTCAACCACAGTCATTTAAAATATCATTTTCGGATCAAGGCATTTCCCCTCATTTCGAGGATGGTACCCGAGGTAAACCAAATTTTGTAGAAATCCGAGGTTTTTTCGATAGCTTGCTCATGTAAGAGCTCAACATGTCACTTGTGGGAATTGAACCTGGGTGGGGGGGAAACACCCCTCAGCACAAACTACTCAGGCTAAACCCAATTGATTACTATATGCTCTTATGTTGTGTCTAATGTGTGTTTATATGTGTTTAATCCTGTTATGATGTGCATGTTTATAATTCGGTATGTTATTATAAGTTATGCGTTGTACTACATGCTAGGACTACATAATTGTATCATATGCAAGGATAACATATATTGGTATTAGAGTTGAGTTTTAATGGGTGGACTCAGCGGGAAATTTTGAAATTTCAAGTGCCCCACCATCCCAACAACGCAAGGGTGCTTGGATAAATTACAAAATCGATGCACAAAACCGTGGGGAAAAAAGTAATACGCAGTAAGCAACAAGCATGGAGGACGTTAGCTAAGCAAGGGCAAAGAATAAAGGGAGAAGTGATAGAGTGGATGGTCAAGGCCAGGACACAAACTAGTAGATTGGTGAATAAAATTGTGGAAAAATAATGGGCAGCAAGTAACAAAACCGTGGGTGGAAAGACAATGGGTAGTGAGCAATATGGAAGGCCAACCAAGTTTTGGCCAAAAGATTTCCCTTAAAAATGCCTTCAATGTAGTTATAACATTTCAGAAAAGGATTAATGGAGGATCAAAAATCTATTTTAGTCTTGTGAACAAATGTAAAACAATAGATTTTAGTTCTAGAAAAGAATATATTCCTCTAAGAGTCATTACACATGTTATCTTATATGGATGTAAAATTTGATGCTGCAATATCTCTAAAGAATCATGGATGAAAATCAAACAAATCCAAACACATTTTTCAATTTATAATCTTAAAATTAAAGGGAATACACCATATTCAATCCTCCTCTTAAAATCTAGTGTTTCACCTAATATTGAGAGTATGGCTATGACTAAGTACCTTATGTATAAGCACACGATTACTAACACAAAAGACCAAGCTTCCTAGGATTGATTCAAACTAGAGTAAAAGTCACCATCAACTTAAGGGAGGATGGCATAAAAATGTTAATTCATTGTTAAACCATTGAAGAATAGAAAATGAAGTCAGTCTATAGAATATTGATAAGCATAATAATAACAAGCATATGATAAGTAAACTATGACAAGCATAATCATCGCTAATAATAATGTTAATAATAACATTTTCATATATACAACTAAAATAATACTATGGTAAGTTTTGTTAAAAAAACTAGGTATCAATGCATATCAATTAATCGTTCATGTGAATAGATTAAATGCTTTGCAAATAAGAGATTAAGGAAACACAAAACCATGTGAACATACCACTAATTCTATGGTTACAACAAAAATAAAACCATGTGTTCAATATCAATCATTAAGTAAGCTTAATGATTAAAAACATATATTTCTTCGTGATAAGTCACAAATTCAAATCTAAAAAAAAATATGGTAATATACCTCTATAGACTTTGACTTAAACCATGATTTTAAAAATATATTATTATTATTATTATTTATCCATGTGAAAAATACCTCTACCAACTTGACCAACTTGATGAACAGAAATAGCAATTAACAAAACTTTGAAAATATATAAACAAACTCATATAATTCGATACGATGGGAAACAGTGTCTATTTCAATTATATTAAAAATTCAAAACTACTCTTTTGTCCCACACAAAAGAAAAGTAAGACGATTTGACTTTTTTTTTTGGTTAAATTAAAAAATACACTTTACCATTCACACTTATGATATCCGTCAAACCTTATCTTTGGCCTAATTTTCTTTTTAAGAATTGCAAAAGTTTATCTTTAATTTGCCCACCAAACCTAATCCTTGTATTGATGAGAAATTATTTTATATTTATTGTGAGATATATACAAAGTGGAATTAATTATGATATCCATCAAACCTTATCTTTGACCTATTTTGTTTTTTAAGAATTGCGAAAGTTTATCTTTAATTTGCCCACCAAGCCTAATCCTTGTATTGATGAGAAGTTATTTTATATTTTATTGGTCAAATTATTTTATACTTTATTGGTCAAATTGTTAGATATGTACAAAGTGGAATTTAAACAATAAATATCACTTCAACGTTCAATAAACATACAATTGGGAAATTGATGAATAGAGAGTGTCCTTGACATTAATTAAAACAAAAATAAAAATAAATTGCTATCAATTGAAAATCAATTGAAAGAGAAGTAAACCATAAATCCAAAAAAATGGAATGATTTTTATGTGCAAAATGCAAGAATTCAGCCCCTGGTTTTCTACTACAAATGGCATCCAATCCATCCCCAATATTTCAAAGTTGCAATTAAAAAAACCACCACCAGCTGCCTAACTTCTTGAAGCTCTGTATTGTTCCACAGGAATTTAATTTTTGGTTTTCCAGCTGGCAATGGTAACAAAACCCAAGTCAAAGTAAATAGATACTGTACAACCCATTACCATATGACTGTGGCCTCATCCATCTAAAAGCAATCCACCCCCAATGTACAGCCCCTTCCCATATAACCCTCGCCTGATCCATCTGAAAGCAATCTACCGGCACTGTACAGATCCTTCCCATGTGATCCTGGGCTCATCTACTACAACCCCAACAGTGGAAAGAGATCAGCAAATACCGCTATCCCCATTCATCCAATTTTACATTCCCAAGTCTCCGCGTCGAATTGCAAAACAATCACAGCAAATCCTAGTGTAAAATCTCAACTATTTGCCAAATCAAGAAGTCAGCACAGGCCTAAATATAGATTTACCTCAACTGTGCGGCCTCTGTAGGGTAAAAAACCTGGACGTCCGGCCGTTAAACCCCCCAGCCGAACATGCGACGACTCGCAGCGGATCCGGTACAACAGTATTTCAAAGCGCGGCAAAATATATTATTTATTTTGGAAAACATCTAAGAAACAGAGTAGGGCCAGAGAAATCAGGTCAGGATGGATGTGGTTCGATCCCTGGGACGATAGAGGCCGCATCTGGTGAGAATTCTCCTGCAGGCAATCCGGATCTGGGGATAAGCTCTCCTGTAGTATATGGCCATTTCCCCCGCTATTTCCTGTATCTTTTCCACCAATTCGCTCAGCTGTCGGCAGGGAGGGAAATAGAGCGTGAGGGGGGAAGCCGAGAAGCAAAAAGCTAATACCACCTGCAACATCTCTCTGCTTGTATCTTCTCTTCTCTGATCTTTTCCAAATCCTCAACTCTTTATTTATAAGCGAATGGCTATGGCGGATTCAGTCAGGGCTGTATACCGGCCGACTTACTTGACGGTAGTCGATTTGGTGTAGAAGACTTCAGTTTTGGACTTTTTATTATTATGTCTTCTATTTTATCGATATTTTTATTTTTATTTTTCTATGTTGTTTTAGAAATTAAAATTTTTGCACTCATGCTTTTTATTTGTCTATAGTATATTGGAAAATATATTTTTTTGCACTCACAAGTTTTGTTTTTTCAAGTTGTTATTCAAGTAGTAGTTTTTATAAGTGATTACATTGATCTTGTAGATGTTATTCAAGTGATAGTTTTTATGAAGAAGTACATTAATCTTGTAGTAAATAGAGCTGCTATTTAATTTGATAAGAATTTTATATAAATTTTAAGTATGGTAGAGTTTTATTATCATTCAAGGTTACTGTATGGTGGAAACGATTTTTGTGAGGTTTTGCTCAATCTCAATTGACTTGGAGCATCAAAAATTTGGTCAGATTTCTATAGTTCTAGATCAATGAAAACTCTAACATTTTGTATCACTGGATTCCAACAAGTAGAGGGAAGTTTGCTACAAGAAATGAGTCCTTTATAAAATAATTATATCGAAGACTTCTATTAGGGTATCACACACTCGAAAAGTTATGTTGTTGAAACTTGTTATCCAATATCACCAATGTTTAAAAATTATTTGTTCATCTATACTTGTCCCGCTTTGTCCCTCTAGCACTTAGTGTACATCATGGAAATTGTTCCTCTATTTTGCATTGATTTTTTTGTTGTTTGTATGCCTCTTAATGAAGGTGCAAGCTTTAAAGCAGTGAGGATGCCTTGATTCCATGCAGCTTCAAAAAGTTGAGTGAGATCCCTCTCAAAGGGAGTATCTAGAACAACTTGGAAGAAAGCAAACCAACAAGGGAGTCCTTTATTCCTTTGACCCAGTGAACATGCAATCATAAGTGCATCATCTCTTGCATGATGAGCCAAATAAACATCAACAATGACGACAATACTTTGGTGAATGAGGACAAGTTGTTGATCCCTGATCATTATCTCATATTGCAAACCTTTGTGTTGCTCCATCAATATTCTCTAAGGCCTCCCTTTGCCTCAATCTCAACACTCACAAACCTTGTAGCTGTAGTGACCTCTTTATTAAATTAACTTAGCAAGGAAATGACATATTGCAAGAGCCACAGTTACTAAATAATATGTGTCACTTTAATTTGGTCATTCAATGCAAATCCTCAATCTTAACCTCGACAGATGATTTTTTATTGATATGCAAAGTCATAGAAAAATGCTCGGTGGCTTCTTATACTTACAATGCATTTTCATAACAGGGGCAACTCCCTATGGGCACTTTGCCTTATGCCCACCATGTCAACAACAATGTCTACCTCACCGCTAATTGCAAACAATAAACATTATGCACCCAACAACAAAGTAATGACCATTGTATATGTTGGGATATGCATCATTGGAACTAAACTACTTCAAATCCAATGATGCATATCCTAGCCTTTATAACATTTATTCCTTAACTATTGGGTTCTTATTGATTGTCATTATCAAAAATAAATGTTTGCACTCATTGAGAGAGTAAGCATGTATATTCACAATATTATAGCCTTTTAGCTAGTTTAGTCAATATAATTAATCTGTTCACGGTGTCGGCTAGGGAATATTACAACAAAGTCTCTCACCCACAAAGTATATGTTATGAAGCACCAAAGTACTATATTTGTGTAACTTAGGAAGGCTAGCCATTGTGACTTCAATAGCTCTCCCTCTCTCTTTAGGTTGGTTCTTCTCCAACACAAGGAGGGTATCCCTAAGGCAAGTCTAAGTCCAAGGTTTTCGAAGTGTGAGTAAATGTGGTAAATCAAGTCTACCCATTTATGTTGTACTTTATGACTCCATTAGCCCATGATTGATAGGCACTTGTTTCCTTTCATCTCTTTTCATTCCTTGTTTTTGTCCTTCATTTTCCTATCTTGTCCTTATCCCCTTTCCCATTTCCATCCCATTTCATCTATTACAACAACCTTGTTTTGTTAAGGCTTACTGTCGTACAACAACCTTGTGTGGCAATGGATTTGCAGGATGTGACTTCACCTGAATACCTACGCATGCTACTATTTACGGTAGTAGGTTCAGCCCTTACAGGTATTTCAGCTTGGAGTTCTCGGAGAGGAGGATGCAGACGGGGCATGATGGTCGGATGGTTATGATCAGACTGGCACAACATCATCATGGTGGTCCCTTTCTAAGATTAGCTTGGGACCCTAGGATTTCAGTATTAGACAATTCAACAACTGACACATAGATGAGAGCAAATTTTTGCTTTCACGAGATTGATTCCCTAGCTAAGTAGTTCCTTTAGGGGTTGATCGAGTTGTTGAAACACCGAGTTTCCTTAATTGTTGGAAGTTTTTAGGAGGGCTCTTATGTCTGTACCTTACCAGACCATACCTTGATCGGAGGATGCTTCACATCTTACACGCTGGTTTGGGACCCTGGTATCATTTTAAGTTTCAATCTGGTTCATTCGATGGAGCATCAGGTTGTGATGGAATTTCTTGAGGACAAGCAATCTTTGGGAAGGGAGGACTGTAATGTCCCCATTTTTGGATTCCCCTGCTTTACAATTTGAGGCAACCTTATGGGTTTATGCCATCGTGGCCAAAGGGGTAAATGGAAGTTAACAGGGGGTCTGGGTGAATTGGAAGATTTTTATGAGGCTTACTCTAGTCCATTCACCTTATTTCATCATCAGGATCACTTCCTCACATTTCATTCTTGGTTCTGTGGCATTTCAATGATTCCCGTAAATTAAGGGTATTATTGAGTATAAATTAATTAAATGCACTAAAGGTGTTATTTGGGTCATGTTGTTGGAGGGAACACCTTCATGTAATAGCTCGTTGGTATTAGGATGAAAATATATAAAGGTTGGGATTATGAGAAAGGAACTTTTGGCGTCAGGGAATGACTTACAAGTCAAGTAGTCACTTTTCAACATTAAAAAGGGGTTATAAAGTGATTATTAATCTTTAAATGAAAATTAAAAGGGGAAATAAAGGTCATGTAGATTTGGTCAAAGGAGGAGAGATCTAGAAGAGGTTCAAATAAGTATAAATGAAGGGTAGCAACTCACCTTGCTCATTGTGATTTGATCTCTTGTTTTGGAGTGCTCATTGAGATAAGTTTTTTGTTGGGGTTTTGACAAAACCCTTCCATTGTGGGTTTGGTTTTGGTGGTGCAATATCCACCCTAGCTAAACGAAGAAGGGGAGTCTATCTAGGATTTCCATTGAATTTTTAGATTGGATTTATCTTCATCCTATTGGTGGATTTATTTGATTGGGAGGTTCGTCAACTTGTTGGGAGAATTGATTTTTTTTGTTTGGCAGGTCGATTCATCATTTTTGTTGATCGTATAGATTTGTAGCAGTTGTGAGGGATTTTTGGTGGAGGTTGTGGTGCCTAAGAGAGTTGTCGGTGGGTTTAGGAGGGTTGCAACCTTTCCCATATGTTGGAGCATGGACAATAGGGTGTCGAGGATGCACTAAAAAGGCTTGCGACCCATTGGTGGAGTCGCCTAAGATTAAGAGAGGGTCGTGAGCCCCTATCTGCACAACCGAGAGCTACGGGAGGGTCGCATAGGTCTATTTGTAGGCTGTAGGGTGTTTGGGGAGGGCCGAACTACCTCTTTGTTGGTCATAAAGTGTAGGTGAGACAACATGGGCCTCTAGCAAGCCACGAGGTAGAGGAAGAGCATTGTGGGATCTTTGGGACAACGTCGTGAGTATTACATGAAGGCTTTAGTGTTATTTTTGTTGAGTCGTGGGCATTTGAGAAGGCAACAAGCTATTTGGGGGAGTCTGGGAGCAATAGTAACAACTATTGAGGAGGGAGTGGCATCATCTCTAGGTTTTGGTATTGTTATTGTGTGATTATTAAATAAATGTAGTTGTTGTAGCAGCTATTAGTGATTGTATTGTTTCAATCTATAAATAAAATGCTATTGTTGTTTCTTTTATTCTATGTGTATTTGGGTTGTAAACTATTTGTTTGACAAAATACCTATGAGTAGAATGCATACAATATGTTTGTAAAAACTTGCCAACCAAGTCATGACATGAAAACAAATGTAATTCCAAGTGTTTGAAAAATCCCACAAAGAGAAACACCTTCATTGAACAACGAACAAGTATATTTATGTTGGGGATATTATATTTTTGTCTCATCCTCTGCCAAATAAATGTCATTTCAAAGCTCAGGAGGGCTAGGGAGAGGGGTGTTGCTTACAGTGATGAGATAAGGAAGGAGCGATGACATGGAGTTGGAGTATGAGGAAACCTCCACTTATAGAGAAGATGGGTTCATGGACATAGACAATGCCCCCAAGTTGATGGAGGAGAGGGTGATTACAATTGGCCAAACTGGCACCCACTAATATAATAAACCTTAATTATATATCTAGGATTTAATTCTATCCTTCTATGCAATGTTTTGATTACACAATTAATCATGTTATTTGTAGATAACAATTAACTAAAATGTCACTGTAATTGTTTGTCCACTTTGTATGATGAATTTCTTGTGGCTACTCCTTACACTATGACCGCCCACTCTAATAAGTTTATCTCCAATGTTGAAATCTTTTACCATCGCTAACAACTATGTGACCATATCCTTAAATCCTTGGCTATTAGCACCATTGTAGCTTTGATATGATTATCTTTGTCATTCACCTTCATCTCTTTGAGGTATGCTAGTTATTTTCAAAGTGAGTTAAATAGTGAACAAACTCAACCTCTTTTCCATTTAAATTCTTTCTCAAATTCAGTAAGAATTTAGTCAATAGTTATAATTCCACTTGATTGATGAAAACTTTGACTATAGAGCTTTGTCCTTGGAAGTTTTGACTCATTTCAAAAGGACCTAAATTATTAAAATCTTGAAAAAATGAATAAATCAAGATAGAACTTTCCTTAAATCAACCAAAAAAATTGAATTTATCCACTTTTTAATTCACTACATTATTTTATACTATCATACCATGTTATCTTAAATTTTTATTTGCATCTCTTAAAAAACATTATATTAAATCTAAAGAAATATTTAATAATCTATTCACATCAACTAGTCTTAAATCACTTTCATAAATGGTTATCAAAACGATATAACTTTCTCTTAAAGAAAAACTTTAAACCTAAAATTGAAAAAAAAGTGTTTAAATTTCTATGTAAGGTTAAAAAGATCAAAACAAAAGAAACATATATTATTATAAAACCATCATCCAATATGATTATATTATATTATTATAAAAATATGATTATGTTATATTATTATAAAAATGTGGTTATTCTTCTTATTCTAATAATGTTTAGTTAATAATTAATTTACTTAAAAAATTAAAATTAAAAAAAATCATTATTATAAATTTTAAAAAATGATGATGGTTAAGTTAATAATTAATTTATTAAAATAATTAAAATAGAAAAAAAATATAATTTATAAATTTAGAGAAGATTGAAAATTATTCTTTCTTTTAAAAAATGATGATGGTTAAATTAATAATTAATTTATTAAAATAATTTAAATGGAAAAAAAATCATAATTTATAAATTTATAGAAGATTGAAAATTATTATTTCTTTTAAATATATTTTTTACAATAATATCACATATACTTAAACCTTGGAAAATATTACATATACTCAAAATATTATTTGTAATTATAATTTGATTCATACTTTTTTAAATCAAAATAGCCAACCTTGTTTTGATCAAACATTTTAGTGTTACTCCTCATATCAAAATAAATAATTTTAGAATTATAATTTTCTATTTCTTTTAGTTATAGTCACGTCAATTTCTACTTTTCCCTCTAGTCACGTAATAATAGAAGCCCGTGTGTCGTGGTAGCTTCGTGAAATGAAAAAGGCCGTTTGTAATTGAATTTATTTCCGTACCAAATACTTTTACTTTTCTTTTTGAATTGTGTGGAACAATCCGCGAAAGAAGCTCACTTAGGGACCACGTGCTAGATACATGAGTTTATTTTTTTCCATAAAAAATTATTCTTTATATTTATGATAATATAAAACTTTCACATTCAAAAAGTTTCTTTTCCTTATGTCATAAAGATTATAAGTTTTCTGGACAGTATTTCTAGTACATCCACAATAAAACCCCAGCCCATAATATCGCTTCAAAATTCTCCAATGAGAAAAGCACCAACACTAGTAACATATGGAAGCTATATACTAAACCCTCATAGTCCCAAATTAATAACACAAAGTTTTTAATAATAGCAAAATGGCATACACAGGTGCCTGAAACCTACTTACAAAACAGAGATAAAGAATCACTCCCTCAAGGATATCCAACTGTGCTAGTAGATGTCTAGGAACTGAAGTGGCCCCTCATGTTTCCCAACACATTTGTAGTAGATGAGTTTCCCAGGTTCCTTTATGAGTGCCTTCTTTGATAACCTATCCGCGTCTTGATTGTCTTTTTTGTATACGTGATCAAAGGATAATAATTGGAACTGGTTGATTAATACCGAGATGCTATCCATCCAACAGTCCAATGAGACAACCTGAAGACGGCCTTTCCTGTTTAACCAGTCAATGATTATCTTGGAGTCTCCCAGTACGTGAAGTTCCTGAATGGATAACCGGAATGCCAAGGAGAGTAGTGCCCACACACCAAGAAATTTGGCTCAGGTGTTAGTACCAGGCCCACAATTAAGGAGCCAATGGTAGTTGCTTTGATCATTAATCCTTATGACGCCTCCCGCTCCGTTGTTCAATCCATTTACTGTTGCCGCTCCGTCGAACCAACCCATCGTGCCTCCCTTGTCCATAATAGGCATCTTAACTCGCTGGATAGCCTCCGGAGGATTCTTTTTATATTCCCTGTATGCAAATAAAGCACTATGAATAACATTCAGAATCCTAGGAATGCATTCATCAAAGACCGCAAAGTTGCGCTCTTTCCGGATAGACCAACAGATTATAGCCAGGAGAGTGGGCAGATGTGAATTTTGGACTCTCCAATATTTGTAGCAGTCAATTAAATTATCCCCCACCCAGCTGCCAGTATAGTTGATAAAAATTTTAAGGCTGATCCAGACCTCCCGCGTGAAGGCGCACTCCAGAAATAGATGTTGAGTCGATTCTGTACTTTTCATGCATAGTTTACAAACACCGGGACCTATGAATCCTCTTCACTAAAGGGTCTCCCACGACATAATTTTATTTTCCATCATTAACCAGAAAAAGAGCTCAATTTTCAGTGAACAATCACAATCCCACATGGCCTTACGCCAACCACCAGACTTATAGATCCATTTACGACTTTCGACTGCTATATAGATGTTCCTTACCGCTACCTGACCAGACTTGTTACCTCTAGTCCATTTAAGCTGATTAGATTTATCCTATAGTATAATACCATTGTTAATAAGAGCAACGCAGTAAGCTTGCCATTCAACCCGTAAACACCCAGTCAATTCCAAATCTTCACTAGATATCCAATTGGATGTGATCCGGCGCACCTGTGACATTGCTTTAGCCTGGAATAGATAATAAATTCCTTTTCTATTTATCGCCTTAATCAATTCCTCCGATAAAATAGTCGACTGACCCATCGCCAGGATGTAATCTTTCCCAATCAAGATAGAGTGCCCATTCCCCGGGCTCCATGCCAACCAATGAAGTAATAGATGGAGGGACTTTAATAAATATTTCCATACCTTAGAACCTTTCTCCTTTGTAATATCCATTGTTTGGAGCCAGCTAGCAGTAGATACAAATGGCATGTACTTATATTTCATAATCCTATTCCATAACCCCTCCTTCATCAATGCTCTCCAAAGACTGTTAGCAGCCAGGGCTTTACTAAAATCTAGGATGTTTCGCAATCCCCATCCCCCATAGATCTTTGGTCTTGCAATCTGCTTCCAGTCATAGAGATGTAGGATTTTCTTTTTTCGAGCTCCCATCCATAAAAAATTGTATATGAGTTGGCGAATTTTAATAATTTTCGAGAAGGCAGATTCACTAAAGTCAACCAGTAAACCGACTGACTCTCTAAAACCACTTTGATCAAATTCAGACATCCCCCTAGAGTTAACCACCAGTTGCACCAGTGGTTAATCTTTTGATCGTGTTTCTCAATGAGCCAAAGCCAATCCTCACTTCTGTATCTATCAATCTTAAGGAAATACCCAAGGTATCTAAACCCATCTGAAAGTGCTTGATAATTATAAGGCAGAATACAATTCAGTGAGTCAAGAACCAATTGGCAAACCCCATACTGATAAAGAGTAGTTTTCTGTGAGTTTACTTGTAGACTCGATGCCAAGCAGAAATGGTTTAAAACCCTAGTTATCTCCCTCCATTCTGCAAGTGATTCATTTGTTAGGATGAGGATATCATCTACAAAAAGTAGATGCAAGATCCGGATAAATTTCGAAACCTTTATACTGGACAAAAGACCTTCTGCTTTACTTTTTTTTTAAGGCAAGACTTAATCCTTCCATAATGAGAATGAATAGTAGGGGCGACAGAGGACACCCCTGTCTAAGTCTTCTCCCACTACTAAAAAAATCTATAGGTTCTCCATTTATGAGCACCGCAAAGGACGCTGACGTAACACTTCCCATGATCCAGTTAGTCATCATAAGCCCAAATCCACATTGGAGTAAAACCAACTTGAGGAAATCCCAACTAATGCAGTCATATGCTTTTTTAAAGTCAATTTTAAGGATTAAAGCCTTCAATTTTATCTCTTTAATGCTATGTAGACACTCCTGTACAGTCCCAATTGCATCCCCAATTTGTCTACCCTTGAGAAAGCCGAATTGCTCTTCCGATAGAGTACGGGATATAATCAGTCTAATCCTCTTGGCAATTATCTTTGTAATGATCTTATAGCAAAGATTACACAAAGCAATCAGCCGAAAGTCACCAAATGTAGTTGGCCCATTTACCTTCAGGATTAATGAATAAAGGTCATGTTCATACCCTTATACACCACCCCTATCATGCGTGCCTCTTCCACCGCATATTTAATAGTTTCGTATGGTGAATAGTTTGGTATGTGGGGAATTTGGTATGGTTTGGATCATTCATATTCACAGGGTTTTCTTGTTTGGAAAAATATATATAATAATAATAATAATCTAATTTTAAAGTCATGATTAAGTCAAAGATTAAATTGGATAGATTGTTTTTTAATTTTTGAATCAACAAAGAAATTAAAAACATGTTTTTTTTTTTACTTTTGTGGATAATATTTTTATAAATTTGTTGACATACATTAATCTATCTAATCAAATAAAATTAGCTAAATGTTTAATAATGTTGTCGACTACTAATTGAACTAACATTTTGAACTCAAAAATATTTGGAACATCTTGCCCTACCTTCACGTGCTTAAGTGAGAGTGAGATTTTTGGTACCTTGTCAATAATCATTTCGTGAAAGACAAATATATCACAAACGAATAAGATTTGAACCTTGGTGAGAAAGATAACAACTTCTTCTATGTTCTTTTTTTTTTAAAATTAGTTGCTCCTATATTACTTAGTTTACAAAAGAAGTACAATCTTTCTAGGCTAACCATCCAACCATCAGTAAGTTTGCTCATGGTGTTCTTCACAATTAACATAGTTGTTCCAAGTATCAAGATGTTTATCTAGTAAAAAACATATGTCTATAAAAAAATAGAGATAACATAGGTTATATGTGAGTCCAAAATTTTCCCTATTTTCCTAGTTGGACAATAAAGGAACTAAAGATAAATGCTTCCTAGAGACTATCACGAAAGATTAATTAAAAAAAACCCGAGACCAATTGAAGAAGCTCCTAGATCTCTGCGCTAGAGTCTGATTCTACATAAATGTAGATGAGATTGGTGTTAGTTTGGTCCTTTGTAGTTGGTGCCTAGCCTTCTTGAGTCTATTCAACCTGTAATACCTCCATCCCCCAAATCTCCTTGGCCAAAACCTCATATTTGTTGTCCAGTAAATCCAATTTATCTAAGATGAGTGGCTACCACACTCCACATTCTTCCACAACCTAAGCTCTGAATGATTTGTTGTGTCAATACATCTCAATCAATTTGAAATACTTGGTGTCCAAACTTTAGGAAAAAACTTATGTCTAGGATCCAATCTATGAGCTTTACATTAATGTCATTTGTGGATGTGTTGTTGCGCTTCTCTTTAGCCAAATTTTCTATCCTCTCAACCTCCCTTTTTATTGCAGCAAAGTATCTTCTTTCGTATCTTGCTGCAACTTCCATGGCCTTTGTGTGTGCTCTTGTTGGCCCGTTGGAAGGGAAAATTTTACTTGCATCATTACAAGTCCAAGGTTTCCCCCTTTGCTAGTTCCCTCCACCGATTTTCCCTTTCACTGCTTCCCATTCATTTTTCCCATTCTTATCTTCTCATTCTAGAAAGCACAGTTAAAGAACAAAGTAATACACGTCACGTAGACTTCCTTACTTCCATAAGCAGAGAAAAGTGGAAATGAATAGGGGTGTTCCTGCTTCCTTTCTAGCCTAACTCTAAGCTTAGAGAAGCCAAACAAACAACCACCTAGGCTACATCTACCACCAAACAAAGAGAAGACACTCCTCTCAAATCAAGCAAAGAAAGAACCTTGACTTCACTGCAAAGAAAACCAACCTTTGAACCTACAAGCCACCAAGGGAAAATGTTGAGACCTCCTAACTCCAATATGAAAATAGAAATGAGGCCATATAACTTCAACCTAACCGAATCACTAAAAATACTAAGGAGAATATAAAAAACCTTAAGGTGAAGGGCTAAATACCTAAACCAAACATACCTTCCCTGAGGATCATGAACAAATGGAAGATTGATATTCTTACCATAAACATATTGTTGATGACATCAATCCTTCTCCCTCCTGAATTAAGCATTCCCACCAAGTAATGGTTAGTGTTCAAGCAGTGTATATGTATATTCGAAAGATGGGAGGGCTATATCGTTCTATCATACATCATCCTTGACATCCTAATTGTACAATTAAAACTTCATTGATTGCCTATGCCACTTTCCCTTTAAAGAGATACATCATCCTTGCCATCCTAATCGTACACTTAAAACTTAATTGATTGCCTCTTCCACTTTCCTTTAAAGAGATAGGTCATTTTTACCTGTCATATCTTCCGTTTGCTCCTCTATCATCCTATACAAGGGAATAACTTCTCCTATTAACCATTCATCTAATTCGCATAAATAAAATTACACTGTAACATACCCAACTACACCTTCTTGGGATCCCAACCCATCATGATAGCACATTGTTTTATGTGAACTTAAATTCTTGTGGGCTCTCCACTATTTTTTGTAAGTGCCACAACTGCAAACAAATAATGAAATCCACATGGTTTTCTATGATCTTAAATTCGTGTGGGCTCTCCATTAAATTTATTAACGTCACACCAAAAACATTAAATACACAACATATGATTGACCATATGTTAGAGAGCCCATTAAAGCTACACCACAAAACGTTAAACACGCAACATGTGATTGGCCATCTCTTGTGGTGCCCAATAAAGGTACATACATGGAAACAACCGATGGGAATATAGAGATTTAAGATCATATAACTACGTCATAAATAAATTTAGTATTTTTGTTGTGATGAAATTAAAATTTTATATAATAATAATAATAATTTATTTTTAAGGTTATAGTGAAGTTGGGTATTAAATTGGTGTATGAGATTTTATTGTTTGTGGGATTAGAGACTTTTTTTCGTCTAACTATTTGATTTGTAAAGTCTATGGAAATATACATATCCTATCCCCTCTAGATTTGAACTTGTGATTTTTTAGGAGAAAACACATGTTTTTACCCATTAGACCCACTCTAATAAATTACAATTCCGTAAATAAATTTATATATTTTGTTGCGATGAAATTAAAATTTTTAGGTGAAAATATAAAATATACTTAAAATTTTGTTTCAATATTTTTAAATTATGTTATATTATCAAAATAATGATTTTGATTAATTTTTTAGTATATTTGGTCGAACTTGAATAATCAAATTTCAGTATATAACGTCATAAAAACAAATCAAGTCTTTAGTTAATTATCCAACTCTAATCTATTAAACTAAATATTAACTGCACCATTGAATTTATCAAAAATGAGTTCCACCATAATGATATGTTTTTTTATCGAATGATAGTCTCGGACGAGAAAGCCACACTAGATCTTATGGCCAGAATGCGACAAAGACATCTCTTTCAAATACCAAAATTAAAGTAATTATTCATTAAATATGCAACACATGTTTTTTGTTTGTTAAAAATGCTCGTTACTTGTAGGGTTAATATTTCAACCATCGATTAAAAAACACGTTCGACTACTACCTCAAGGTGTCCCCATGGCTTCAGGTTAGGCCCTATTGGGAATTGAACCTTATCTAACGGTGAAAAACTCATCGCCCTCCACCATTAGATCCAACCCCTTTGGACATCCAACAAATACTAAAGTTTAACATTTGTTCATGTTTTTTTTTCCAAAGAAAAGAATATATATATTTGATATTTCAGAAGTTGAAATCAAAATATATATCATGCTATTCTATAAGGGCTAAAAAAAAAATGACATTGTTTTTACCTTGTCTAGAAACAATCTTAAAACATAAAGTCTCCTTCTATATCTTGAAAGATTCTAGTGTCCAACAACAAATACTACAATTCTTTGTCATTACTTTCCCCCATTGTTACGGACTTACAACGAAACATCCCTAGAAAGTGAAGGAACTATTTTTTCATAAACACACATAAGTATTCTTAATACAAATATAACTTTGTAGTTGATATTAGAGAGCCCTCTCTTAATTTTTGTTCAGATAAGGTGCTCTCTTGCAAAAGCAAAGCTTATTTAGAAAGACCATCTCCCTTGGGGTTGAACTCTTGAAAAACGTGTTGAAAAGAAATATCTTCAAACAAAATAATTATCTCTTGTACTTGGGTTACGATAGGCTCTATGCCTAGATTTTTTATTATGCATTGTTTAATATCCCAATCAACTAGAAGATTTGAATCTCTTAGACTTGTAGAAATTTAAAACCTTGTTTAAAAATTTTCCTCTACTCTTTTTAATATAAGCCACAAAGCATAAAATTCATCTCGGTTATTGGTTCCTTGTCCTACAACATACTTCAAAAGAAAAAATGTGAAGAGTTAAAACAAAGAACTACCCTGCTCCACTTTTTAAAATACATGGAACACCTTGACACGTTTAATCAAAAAAATCCTAGGGATTTGTATGGTTAATGTTTTGGCATCGAGAAAATTATGGTTCTTTTGTCTCTTGGACTCTTTTTTGTTACTTTCCATAGCCAATCTAACATAATGAGCTATTTGAACAAGGGAAAAATTATTATCCTAAAAAATCATTTGGTTTCTTGCTTACCATATCCCATAAATAAGCAAATAAGGTAATGCCTAGTAAGTTGCTACAACTTTGTTAGTCAAATAGTTCGATAGCCAATCTATCAAGGTTAATTCATCTCATTTAGGTCTAACCACTATTGCTTTAATAATCTCATTCCATACAAATATGGAGAAGGGGCATGCCACCAACAAATGATCAATTGTTTCTTCATTGCTTTTACACAAAACACATTCATACCCTTTTTTGCTCATTGTCCCATGTTAGAATTTTATTTTCCAATGTCAACCATAATAGTATTTTTTTTTTAAGGAACATGAAAATTTCGACACACATCTCCACCACCAGATTCTTTCCACAACCATACCCTCAACTTTTGTAGCATAACTGTTGGCTTTGTCTACTCTTATGTTTGGTCTTGAGGATTCTTTATGGTTTATTTTGATTCTACCTTACCATCCTAGATTGACCCTGGTTCATATTTGATAATCTTCCTAACAAAATCCATTTAAACTATCGGCCCCTCTGGTAAACCAGAAGGAAACACAACACACATAGTGTACTGCATAGTCTCACCCGAGATAGCTCTATGGGTGGCTGCAATACTCAAGTGTTTGCAACTTGGGAATGAGTGGAGATCTGTGGTTGTGTTCTATAATCTTTATTCATTCAGTTTAACATCTAACTATAACAGTCATTCTATTCATGCATGTGGAGTACCAGATCTACCGGTTACTTCATTCATCTATCATTCATCAATTAATTAGACATAAAAATGCATACATTCATTCACATAACACAGTTTTACTGTGGTTCACCCCCTCTTGGTCTACGTCCACAAAGATCTGGCTCTCAAGCTTTCATTATGTTTCAAAAATATATCACGCCGCTCGTGTTTACAATCTTAGGTCTCACCCTTTTCCACAGGCTCCTTGATCCTTGCAAGGCTGACTAGATTGCACCAGGCTCCTCATCCTGTGATCTAACCCTCGGGATCGAGTCGCTCACTACTCCCCTAGCTCACCAACTTAATGAATCTACAATACTTACAACTATCTCTTCCTCTGTGGGTGTCTGCGTCTCTTTCCCCGCCCCTCTGTTTCTCTCTTTCTCCTAAGTACTACTTATTTATATCCTTGGTTCACCAACCATTACAATACATTACAAAAACCCTAACCCTAGCATCGTTAGGTCTTCCTTTCATGCGCGCCTCGCCTGCTTCTCTTACAGGTGCTGCTTTTCCTTCTAGCTGTCTTTTCCTCCTTGCATGCTTCTCCTCCAAAAATAACCTTTCTTCCCAATTAGGCTTGCATCCAATAGACCCCCAACACTGACATGTGGCTCGTCCCGAGCCACCTAAAATTTGTGCGCTTCTTCAATCTCTCCCATGAGACCCTGCAACTTCTTTGTGAGTTTCTTTGCTCGCGCTTAAGCCTGCACGGTCTTTTCTCTGAGTGCACCCAATACTTGCGCTCTGATCTCGTCGCTTATCATCTCTGCGCACTCTACCTGAGTTTGTGCCATGTTATTCTTTGCGTCTTCTGCCTGCGTAATGACCTATGTTGCACGCTCTTGGAGAGGTTCCATTTGAGCTTGGTGCTCCTTCTTCTATGTCTGGCGGCTATGAATTCTACTTGCAACTTCTTCATATCCTGTGCTCCTTTAATGTGCTTAGTGATCGACATCGTCTTCTACCTCTACTTGAGGTCCTAGATAACTGCACTTATCTTCTCCTCCTCTTGGTCCCACTGCTGGACCTGTTGATCCTCCTCCATCTTCATTCATAGTTGTGTTGCTTTATCGAACAAGTCGACAACTGCATGGACTTGTCGCTCCATATCCTCTATCTGTGATGCTACTTCCTGCTTCCTCTGCTCCTTTACCTCTGGGGGAGTGGTAGGTATGAGTTGTTCCCAGAGGTTCTCGATATCCTACATGTATTGATCGATTGTCTCCACAATATGATCAATCTTCTATGTCACCATGAGCTCTGTTGTTTGTGTGCTCTTTGGAATTTTATCATAGGCTACAACCAATTCCTGCTCGAGCCTATCCACACAATATATCTCGTCTTTGGTCTCGAGCTTGACCTACTCGAGAACTAATTCCAACTCTTCTTTGTTGTCCTTCGTCTACTGCAATTCCACTACGCCTGTGCGTGGACGTGACTGTACCTCCTACGCGACGCTGACTTGCAGTTTATACAATGCTTTGGTTGGTATCTACGTCATTACTAACTAGATTTGGGACAAATATTTCAATGGTGTCTGACCCACAATTCAATCCATGTCCAACATGCTGGGTGTAACGTGAAACATCGAGCTTGGTTGTGCTTTTTTTTGGATCATATCCTGCTCACTCGATCCATCCTTGGCTCCTATCTTTAATGTTGCTGGGACTAATTCTATTCCTCTGTCGGCCCTCTATGTTTCTCTGATTTGCTCGAGGAGCTACCTCATGTCTGCCAACTCATCCTACATCCTATCCCTTTGGCGCTGAGCTTCGTCAAAATCCTCCGTTGTTCGATCCTAGACCATCTAGGCCACGAGGTTCACGTCATCCTCCGTGATTGTATATTCTGGTGGCGTTTTGTGCGCCTTAGTTTTCTTGTGCGCACCCCCTATTTGTATAATTGGCCTCTTTCTCTAGCCTTGTTCCTGCTGAGTAGCACTTGATGTGGCCCCTTGTGTTGTCTCAATCTCTTTTTCCCATTCCTGCAGCGCCTGGGTGTTTTTCTTCTTCCCTTCCTAGTTGCCTTTCTTGAACACACCCCCTTTCTTATGTTGCGTTGGGTTCTGGCATGTCTTTGGCTTCTTGGGCACCGTTTTGTCTCCTACAAGTGTCTGTTTCTGCTCCGCCTCAACCTCCTTATCCGCGGGCATCTATTGATTCAATTCCGGTATCCTCCAATCCTCGTGCCAATCCATGATGGTCATTTCTATGTCCTCTTCCTTGATGCAGTACCGTAGTTGTAGCCATTGGTTCTTGGGATCCACATTGTATGCCTAGTCTCTTTGAAGTTGGCTATGCCCTGATACTGTGCGACCACTTTGGGTGTAATCCACCAAGTGTTGGTGATGCTTTCCTGTAGGTTGTTGTAATATCTTGTGAACATGCCTGCATTCGTACTTTTGTTCTTGGGGTCTGAAGTGCTCCCCAATGATAGGTATCACATTGCACGACAAGGATTGGATCTCACGACAAAGTATGTATACTTAGGCTCCCTCCATCTGACCAAGGCGATTAGGATGAGTAGCCACGAATAGTGAAATTCTGTCCCCAGGTCCTCTGTGTCCTTGCAGTCTTCCAAGAACAAATTCAATAAGTGCGGGGCCCAACTGAGTATAGTGCCCTCCACACACTGTGCTGCAGTTGCGACGACCCTGACATGGATTTCCTCCTTGCGACATTTCCTAAGTAACTTGCACGCCATGATTTTTGTGGCCATCCTTGTTGCTGGGTCACTAATACACTTAATTATGATTCCACATGCTCCTATTTCTGTACCATAGGTCTTCTTCATTTCCTCGACCAATTCCTTCTCCTTTGTCTTGTCATTAACGAATTGCGTGGGTGTCTCCCCCCGTGGTGGAAGCCCTGTAATGTATGTAATGAGCTCCATGTCTATCGAGACGAGTTGTTCCAGCCATAGGTATCCTCCGTGGGTAATTTCCATCAGTTTCTTGACACAGTTTCTTATGTCTTGGCCCCTTCCAAAGTGTGGAATGTTCAACAGGCCTAGAATCCCGATTTTGGCCAGTTCGACTGTCCACTGTTTTGGTTGGTTAATTGGTTCATCGAAGTGTCCTATACCCACAGTATCTAGGTAAAATTTCTTGACAAACTTCAGAAACTTGTCTATGTCAGTCACATCATGCTATGAGTACCATAGTTTCTCCACGTGGCCTAACAGGTTACCCACGACACACACCCCTTCCGGAATGCGCGGAAATACTATGGTTGTGGCGGCCTGCTTGCGCAGTGATCTCACTGCTGGCTATTTTCTCTTCTGCTGTGGTGGATGACTCGAGGTTCCAACCTCCATTATTCTCTCTTCTGCATACTCCTATTCCCAGTCGATGAAATCTTCCACTGTGCCCTCCTGTGGCTGTTCATGCGTGGTTGTGTGTGACCTTTTGGCATGGTCGTTTCTGCTTGGTTCAGGACCGTCCCATTAACCCTCGGGGCTTCTTCAGGGTTTTCCAAGTGCGAAGGATTTCCTGTATCCGGGTCTGTTGACTCTATCCTACTTCTGGAATATCGATGTCCATGCCCACTGGTGTTGTCTATTGGGTTTCCTCCACCACTGGTGTGGGGCTTCCTGGTTCCATATTGGGCGATGAGATTTTTTCCAAGTTAACGAATTACAGAGGCCGAGGTGGTTGTTGTTCACTTCCCTGTGGTTGTTGAGGTTCTCTAAGGTTGCTTCGAGGTCGTCTACAGGCCTAGCTCGACGCTCCTAGCTTGGGTGGTTCCATGGTGTTAAATATGTTCTCTACCGATCTTAGTTGTCTCTGTAACTTTTGGAACCTCACTCTCTGCCTTGTATACTCTTTCGCTCTGTGATTTTCTCAATTTCAAAATAACCCTTATGATCCCCGTGTGCTTACCTTATATAGGAATCGTGTGAAACTTCTCATAGACATTACCCAATTTTCGTTTTGAATGAACTGATGCTTCCTGCATACTTGCCATTTAATTCCCTTGTCGTCGCCAATTGGCACGATTAATGCGGTGTCCCATCAATCGTTCTTGTCATTCAATTTTGATAGTCGTCGTCCATTGGAACCTATTTTTTGTACCCGCCATTTTCGCTATTTCTTCCTTTTAGTGACCGTTGATCCTTTCTACATCGCGCTAACGTTTTCAAGTTCTTGTGAACATTCTCTTTTCAACACACTACCCCTTTGCTGCTATCTTTTGATGTTCGATGTGGTAACCCCTTGGTTGTTGCACTTAGTTTTTTTTTTTTTTTACAAGTGCTAGGAGATCAACTGTCCCTATACAACTTCATTCAAATCCCATTGATCATCCCTCTGAGTTATGTTCCTCCTAAATCCTTCAACTGTACATCTCCCCCATCTGTGATAGTCTTTATTTCGTATGGTCCTAACCAATGCATTATAATTTTTCCTGGGTGCTGAAGAGATTTAATGTCATACACGAAGACTAAGTCTCCTTCCTTGAAAATTTTCCTCTTGATATGTCTGTCATGCCAAGATTTGTCTCTTGATTTCTCTACTTCTTGGTGAAACCATGCTAGAATCTTATCTTCCTCCATGATCATTAGTTGATTTAGCCTTTCATGTACTGTACCTCGCTCTGTAATGTTTGTAATTGTTGCTACACAAAGACTATGTACCAAAAACTCTAATGGAACCACTGCTTCTTTTCCATACACCAATATGAATGGTGTATGTCCTGTCAATGTTTTGCATGTGGTATTGTATGCCCATAGTACTGTTGGTATCTTCAAATCCCAATCATCCCTATTAACGTTGCAGATATTCATCAATGTATTTTCAAGGATTTTGTTAAAGGATTCTGCCATTCCATTTGCTTGAGGATTATATGGTGTACTCATTTGATGATAAACTTCAAACTCCTCAATCATAGCCTTAATAGTGTTGTTGATGAAGTGAGTG
>CBVK0101578819.1:0-12894 GCA_900067695.1 Picea abies | reverse complement strand
TTTATGGGAACGAGTGTTGAGGCTTTATAAATTATGGAGAAGAGGCTTGACGACGGTTCAACAATGCATGATCTCAATTTTCAAATTTGATTCTACACTCATTACTCAACTTTTGTCGAATCCCCGATCAAGACTGTAGAGGGACAAAAGCACACACACTTTTGTAGCTGTTAGATTCTTACAAAATTTCGAAGGAAATTTGTGAGCTATTACTGACTCCTAAGTTCACATTTATTGTTACTTAGAGATGCTGGAGTTCTGTTGTGTTCTTCAAATTAGTCACAAGATACTAGGTAAAAACACCTCCCTAAGTGGGTCATCCCAAAATAACTTCAATCTCGAAATTATTTTATTTTATTCACATTTCGAACAAATTCCTTTGTTAGAAAATTTGAGCTACTATCTACTTTTCAACATTTGAGAATTAGTCTTTAAGAATATGATACTTATTAATATTTATTTGTTTTTGCCCTTTTCTTAAGACTCTAAGCTACTAGATTTTAAAACTTTTTAGAACATGGTATCATACGGTATGGTAATTTAATAGTCCATAAGAGAGGCTCATTGCATGCATGGGATTGATAGCCTTGTTTTCGTTTTTTATTGCAATGCTTGCATTTTGTTGGTTATACATGCAGTCCTTATCTTATCTTGGGTTCAACCATGCGACCTCAGACCTGATGGAAAGTTTGACTCCTCCAGTTTGGTAGGCTTCTTTTGGATGATCTCATTGTGCCTAAAATGACATTCCTTGTTCCCTCAAATATATAAATTTTAATGGTACTTAAGAGTATGAGTATATAATTCATAGAAACCATAAAGTGTTGGTGAGGCAGCTTCCCTCGAGAGGCCTCTCTTTTCAGGTATGGCCCGTAGCCTCTGCTCTCTACTGGTTTTTGGATGAAATGTTTTGGAATCACTCACACCCAGAACCATATGCACTAAACAACAATCAACAAATGGGTTTAAGATACAATCAAAAAATTGGTTTGAGTTGAATCTAGAAGTGGGCCACATCTCCCATTAGTTGTTACATAGAAGAGGTAACAAATAGGATTTGAGGGTCTTAAAATTGGGTGCAGGAACGAGTATGGGAATGGTGGGAATCGATTCAACATTTTTGGGTGCCCATGTGACCATCATTGACCTTCCCCATGTCATCCCCAACCTCCTTTTAAATGCAACTACCAACGAGGTTACCTCCTTCAAATGCATGGATATGCAAGGTATTTGACCTCCCAAGTGGATAATCTTCAAATGAATGCATGGGATCATGTCCAAATAATCCTTTTATAGCAAAAAAAAATGAAACGAATGATGGACCATAACATGTAGTAACTAACTTCAATTCAATTTGCTAGCTAGAAATTCCCAACTTACTTCCTGAAAGAGGCACCCTTAATAAACATAAACAATGTGCCTCCAAACAATGTGCATAAACTATGTACCATGAACATGTGTGCCTAAAAACAACTGTTGTTTTTCAAATCCATGGGTAACGTATGTGTGATGTTTGTATTTTAAACACCTTTAATCTCCCCAAATAGGTTTATCTTCTTGTTTGTGTAAAGAAATATTGTTGTCCAAGAAAGACAAAATATACTGCAAATCTTGAGCATTGGTAATGTCGTCTTCCCCCCCCCTAAATAATCCATCAATTAAGCTCATTATTTTCTTTGATAGTCATATATTATTCTTTTAATGTGACAAAAACCTATTACCTTTATACAAGTGTGCTATGCATGATTTCATCTACAAGTGTATAAGAAAAACTTATTCCTGTAGGACTGCTCAAACACAATAGTTCCCAACACTTTCTATATCTGAGTGGCTACCATATTTAGAATAGTCATGTTTGGAATGCATTTCAAAGCATGCATGATCACCTTGAATATGGTTTTATTGTGGGATTTGGATTGAGTCATTTGAAGTTATCAAAATCAAAATGTATGACATAGAGAAGATGATAATTCATAGATGATCATGATATTGTTACTATAGGTGGGAATGCCAATGTCAAATACAAAACAGGGTAGAAAATAGAACTATGATGGAAGAATATGATGGCTTGTCATTCCTCCTCCTCCATGTCATAACCAAAACCATCAAGGTCTCATCAAGGTCTCATCAAGGTCACCACCATTGCTGCTACTCTCTCCTCCATCCTCTTCCTATTTATATAGTCTTAGATCTGCATCTGTTGCTATGGAGGATGACCCCTCAAGAGGATCACCTTTTAATTTTTTCAATGTCGTTTGGTTTTCATTGGTCGTTTTTTATTTCCAGGAAGATGGTGCAACATTTCCTTTGCAACTAAATGGCAATATGGATCCCAACTAGCCATTGGGATGCTACTATAAATTCTGATATTGCTGATGAATTTGATGATATATTGTTTTCTATTTTCTTTTGTGAATCTATTCTGTTAAATTCATTATAGACCACTAGACTACAATAGGATTACTAAAAACTAAAACAAACTATTAAACACTTGTTGGCATCTTCATAGATTGAGTGTGCTTGTCATTGATGGCAAGATCAGAGTATGCGTCGATGGCACAAGAACAACAACGATGTTGGTAGAGCGATGTTGATAGGGTTACAAGTAGAGTGTGCATGGAAAACACAACAATGAAGACACGGAAGAGAAAGCCCAGAAGAGATAGCGCTTTGCCCTTTACAAAAGTGCAGATGAGGTCCAAATCATCAGGACTCGCAAAAGGATCAAAGGTCGAGGCCTTTAGCACTTAGAAATTCTTCCAAGTCGGGAAGAATGAAGCTCAGGAGGAGGAGAAATGTGGGTCATCTATCATGGATCAAGGAACACTATGGGCCATTAGATCAGAGTCTAATGACCAGAGGAAGCACAAATGAGGAGATCAGATCTCAATTGTTGATTTGAGTGCGTAGACCAACAACTGTTGGATCCTAAGGAAAGTGCACGAGACAAGTTCCGAAGTCATCGGAATCGTCCATCATCCAGAGGACATGTGGTGAAAGATCATCATTTTGTTGACTAAAAGGTCAAAGGAAGGAGGTGATCTAACCCTTCGAACTCGCGATATGCAAATTCACGAAATGACTTTAGCCGTGGATCCAGGGGACATGTGGTGAAAGATCATCATTTCACTGACTGAAAGGTCAAAGGAAGGAGGTTCTCTAACCCCTTGAACTCATGATATGCGAAGTCACAAAATGACCTAAGATGTTCGATCTAGAGGACACATGGCAGTAGATGAGAAGTTTTGCAGAATTGTGAATCGGGAGAACTACGTCGAACAACTCATAGATATGGAAAAATGTGAAATCCTGATGAGATATGGACTGTTGAACCACAGAGGGTTGTGGGCCGTTGATTTGGAGCAGGCTTTGGAGAATTGAGAATCGGAAGAAGGGAGGTGATATAACCTTCAACATCACGAAACACGAAATCCTGAAATGCAGAAAGTGATCATAGTTGTTGCTCGAGGAAGCATTCTAGACCGTTGATCTGGCACAACGAAGAACGGAGTCAGAATTCGTGAAAGTGAGATGTGGACTGTTGGATCACTGAGGAGTGTGAGCCATCGATTTGACACCCGTGGATATCGAGAGTTCAGGAATCTGGAGCATAGAGGAAGCTGTTTTCCAAAGTCGCGAAATGTGAAGTCACGAAGTTGATCTAAGTCATTGATTGCAAGGGAATCGAGGACCGTCGATCTGGTCTCGAGAAATTCATCGATTCGGGGATCAGGAATTTGTTGCTGATAGGTGAGAAAATTCACAAAGTTTGAAATGTCCCAAAGTGAGAAATCACAAAGTGTTTGTTGGTGTAGGCCTATGGTCACAGCCAGTGGTCACATCAGTGGAAGATAAGGGAAGGAGCTAGTGGTGGTAGGCTCCATTTCAGAGTTTTGTGAATCGGGAAAACCAAGGTGACTCATAGTTGATCACCCAAAATGCAAAATCATGAAATGAATATTGGTTAGGTGCTTGGTCACCATCGGTGGTTGCGTGAAAGGAAGGGGCTTAGCCAGAAGAGGTAGGGCCCACTATGCAGTTTTTCACAGAAAGGGAAAAATGTGCCAAGAGCATGAGTGCACGAAGGATCTCTGGGGAATTTCCAGAAACCACTGATTGTTTCTACACAGAGAATTCGAAGAGGCTTCAGGGTGATCGACAGAGAAGACGAAGAGTCTCGACTGATAGAGAGGTTAAGGAATCTTAGCATAACGAGCACTGATGATGATCTCACAAGCAACAGAACTGTTAGAGAAGTTGAAGAGTCTCGAGGTATCTATCAGTGGTATGAAGACTCATCATAGAGACAATTGACAGATGGAAAAGTGTCGAAGACTGTATCTGCTAGAGAAGCCAAAGAGTCTCAGCATAATGACCATGAATGAAGAATAGACTCAGTGTAATCGCCAGAGGGGACAAAGAGTTAGTTGTATGATCTAGCAGAGGACTTGGGATTATAAATATATGCAGAACAAAGAAGAGGTGGTTGCTTCTGTGGAGAGTGATTCATGAGGGTAAAAGAAGACTATGTGTAGCAGCTGAAGGATAGAGAAGAGGCGTAGCGCATAGAATAGAAATGGATATCTGAGAAAGAAAGAGAAGGCCAAGGTGCGTGTGCTAGACACATAACAGAAGAACATAAATCTCAAAGAAGAATGTGAGCAGTAAGACACTGATGCAGGTAGAGGATATCAGTGCAATAGTACAATGATGATACTGGTAAGCTATATATAAACATTGTATCACTGTAATAAGTTTCAGTAATGATTTTTTTTTATTTCAGGGTGGTTGGGAGGATTGGTGTCCTCAGAGTTTCAAGTGGGTGCTTGAATAACAGGGATTTGTAGCTTCCATCTTGTTACATCCAGAAAAAACTAGGGTGGCAGGGTGGTGCAAGGGAGAACTATTGTTCTCTGTTATATAGGTTGGTTCCTGTGTGACTGGAAGTTGGTTCTTCCATCCAGTTGGTGCTGGAACACTTAGGGAGTTGGTGCTTCCTTCTAGTGGGTGCTAGAGAAACCAGAGAGTTGGTGCTCTTAGGAAGTCGCAGCTTGCAAGACATAGGTGGTAGCCTCACAATGAGTTGTTGCTCATAAGAATGATAATGTAAAGAAAATAAAGATTACTTATCATATCAAGAAGAAGAGGTTTTTCCCTTTATGGGTTTCCTCAGAAAATATCTATCTCTGTGTATTTCATGTGTGCGATTGATGTTTAATATTCTAGTTCTTACTTCCCTGTATCATTGTGATCGTGATTGAGTGTTCTGTGAAGAGTTCAAAATGGGTATAATTGTTTAAGCACAGTAACAATTGATTCGCCCCCCTCTCAATTGTCCAACAATTGGTATCAGAGAAGGTTCCTTTTATCTAAAGTTAGATCAATAAGCTTAAACATGTCAAGCCATGAAGGAACTTCAACCAATAAGCCCCCCCTGTTCAATGCAATAAACTTTTCCTTCTAGAAAGTTAGGATGAGAACTTACATAATGGATTTAGGTGCAGATGTCTGGGATGTGGTAGAGACTGGTTATGTAAAGCTAGTTGTACTAGCTAACAAGGATGACAAGCTAGAGTTCAGCTTCAATGTTGAGGCTATGAATGCTATTTTGAGTGGGCTTGCAGAAGCAAAATTTGTAAAAGTTATGCACTTAGAAACTGCCAAAAAAATGTGGGACAAACTCATTAGCAGTGATGAAGGTAATGATAAGGTAAAGGACACCAAGCTTCAAACCTACAGAGTATAGTTTGAACAGATAAAGATGAAAGAGGATGAAACTGTTGGGAAGTACTTTCTGAGAGTTGAAGAACTAGTAAATGCAATGAAAGAACTTGGTGAAAAAATTGAGGAACCCTCTTTAGTTCAGAAAATTTTGAGATCTCTTCTAGATAGGTTCAACCCAAAGGTCTCTGCTATAGAAGAACTTAATGATCTAAAAGCTTTGGCTTTTGATCAACTTCTAGGAACGTTGACTACATATGAAATGAGGATAGGTAAAGATAAACCCACCTCTAGAGAAGCATCATTTAAAGCAGATAAGGATGAGTATTCTGAGCCTAATGAAATTGAAGCAAAATTTGTGAGAAGACTAAAGAAAGGATCAGGCAAGTATCAAGACAAGTTTCCCTTCAAGTGTTTTAACTATGGAAAGATAGGTCACTTTGCATCTAAGTGTCCACACAAGAAGCAGGATCAGACTTTTGAAGGTGAAAAGAAGCACAAATCCAAAATATTTGATAAAAAGAAAAGTTTATGCGTAAACAATGATGACTCTTCCTGTGAAGATAAGGTAAATGAATTCATTCTTATGGCCAAAGAGGATTACGATAATAAAAGTACATGAAGTGATGCTAATGATGAAGAAGCTGTGGTTGATATGGAATGCGAACTAATCAATGCCTTAGAAGAAATTGACAAACTCGGACTTAAGAAAAAAAAACAAAAACAGTTGTTGATGCAGTTTGAAAAGAATGATGAAGACTTTTCCCTGCTAAAGGTGGAGTTAGAAGAGGCAAAGAAAATAGAGGACATTTCAAAACAACAATTATCAGAGAAGAAGGCAAGATGTGAAGCCTTTGAGGAAGAGGTAGTAAAGACTAGAAAAGATATGGAGAAGTTCAAAGCACTGTATTTCCAAAATCTTCCAAGCATTAAAGCCTTAGAAGGATTAACCACCATTCTCAATCAACAAAGGAATCCAAATTTGAAAACTGGTTTGGGTTATGAAGAAGGATCAAGTTGTAATCAGCCAAGCAACAAAGATTCCATCAAGTTTGTCAAATCTACATTCATTGAAAACAACAAATATGGAGAAACAAAGGAAGATAATCAGTCACCAAGGAAGAATGAAAGAAATCGAATTGCTCAAAGAAGACAACCATTTTCCAGGTACAAAGGATTTTTCTATGGATATTGTTTTTTCTGTTCTAACTTTGGTCACAAAGCTGTAAACTTTTCTTTAAGATTTAGATATGAGCAATCAAAACACCCAATGAATAGATATCTGCCGCAACAAAGAATGAGACAACCAAGTAACAAACAATCACAGACTGCGAATCATGTGATGGATGGAAAAATGGCACAGGTTAAGAATAACAATCATTATGATCATTTATTCAATGAACCAGAATGTTACACCTGCCATAATTTTGGACATAAAGCTGCAGTCTGTCGCTTAAGGAACTACGAGCCAAATTTGAATCCTTCTACTGAAAATGTCAAGGCTTGTAAGAAGAAATAAAATGACATGTGTGGACTAGTGCTGTCAGCTCAAAGAAAAAAAAACCCATGGTATATTGACAGTGGATGCTCCAAACATATGACAGGAGACAAAGGTAAGTTTCTATCTCTAAGTGAAAGCAAATCAGGAAACGTAACCTTTGGAAATGATGCTCCAGGTAATCAAGGGTAAAGGGATGGTAAGTTTAAGTAATGGAAAAAGAAAATCTTAGGATGTTCTGCTTGTAGATGGGCCGAAACATAATTTTCTCAGTGTAAGTCAAATGTGTGATAGAGGATGTGAAGTGGTGTTCACTTCCAAGGATTACAAGATAAAGTCTGTAAACTCATGACAAGTTGTGGCTAAAGGCATAAGGATAGATAACAATGTATATGTGCTGAAAGAAGATAGAGAAGAGTGTCATCTAAGCAAACATGATGAAATTTGGTTATGGCATAGAAGACTTGGACATATAAACTTTGACCACTTAATCAAGCTCAAAAATCTTGAGGTAGAAAAATATCTTCCAAGAATATCAAAGCCACAAGATTATGTGTGTAAACCCTGTCAAGTAGGAAAGCTAACTAGGACACAATTTAAATCCAGCAGCTCTACTTCAACAGAGAAACCACTCCAATTAGTTCATATGGATTTATGTGGATCATCAAGACAAGAAGGCACAGGGAAGGAAAACTATTTTATGCTGATCATTGACGATTACTCCAGACTTACTTGGATTTCTTTTCTCAAAGAAAAAGCTGAAGCATTTGAGAAATTTAAAATATTTAAGGCTTTAACTGGGAATCAAACATGCAAGAGGTTAAAGGAAGTAAGATCATATAGAGGAGGAGAATTTATGTCAAGTGATTTCAAGGAATTATGTGATAAACATGGGATCAAGAGAGAATACACAATCCCAGGAACTCCACAACAAAATGGAGTAGTTGAGAGGAAAAACGGAACCATGCAGAAAATGGCCAGATCAATGATGAATGAGAAGAACATTGATCAAACCTACTGGGTAGAAGCAATACACACAACAATCCATATTCTTAACATAGCCCACTTGAGACCACATAGTGACAAAACACCTTATAAACTGTGGTATGGAAGACCTGCTTGAAATCAAACACTTCAAAGTCTTTGGGAGTAAGTGCTACATAAAAAATAATAATGAGAACCTTGGCAAGTATGATGATAGGGCTGATGAAGGCATCTTATTAGGGTATGCTACAAATAATAAATGATACAGATTCTATAATAAGAGGCTACATAAATTGGTTGACTGTATTGACATAAAAGTTGATGAAGGAATTCCAGCAAGAGAGGTGAACAATATTGAATCAACAACAAAGGATATAGATGAAGTTGAAGTTGAAGTTGAAGTTGAACAGGTCCAAGAATCAGAACGAGAATACTCTAAGTTAGATGAAGATGCAAATACCCAGGTAAACTCAAATCAACAGACAACATCAAATTCTTCCTCCATAATTACTCAAAAGAATCATCCTGCAAGTCAGATAATTGGTGAAAAAGACAAAGGTGTACAAACCAAGAGAAGGATAATAAAAAACACTTAGAAATCACATATAGCTTTCATATCCATGGTGGAACCCAAGAAATTCAATGAGTCCAGTAAAGACATAAATTGGTTAAAATCAATGAATGAGGAACTGGACCAGATTGAAAAGAATGACACTTGGGAACTTGTTCCTAGGCCAATAGATAAAAATGTAACAGGATCAAAATGGGTCTACAAAAATAAGATGAATGAGCAAGGAAATATTGTAAGAAATAAAGCTAGATTGGTCTGCAAAGGATACGCTCAAATAGAAGGAATGGACTTTGATGAAACATTTGCGCTTGTAGCAAGATTATAAGATATTAGAATGTTTCTTGCCTATGCTTGTCATAAGAAGTTCAAAGTCTATCAAATGGATGTCAAGTCATATTTTCTAAATGGAGATCTAAAAGAAGAAGTCTATATGGAACAACCAGAGGGTTTCCAATTGTCAGATAACCCTGACTTTGTCTGCAAGCTGAAGAAAGCCTTATATGGGTTGAAACAAGATCCTTGTGCCTGGTATCACAGGCTGGATACATATCTTCAAGACAAAGGGTTTAAGAGAGGAACAATTGACAACAATCTATATATCAAAACATAGGGTAATGATTTGCTCATTTTGTTGGTCTATGTAGATGACATCATCTTCGGTAGTAATAATGCTTCACTGATAAAATGGTTTTCTTTTGCCATGCATTCTAAATTTGAAATGTCTATGATAGGGGAACTGTCATTTTTTATTGGCCTACAAATTACTCAGAGGTATGAAGGAATATTTCTTTCTCAAACAAAATATCTAAGGGAAATGTTGAAAAGGTTTCAAATGGAAGATTCTAAATGTTTGAGCACACCTATGGTCACTGGATGTAAGTTACGAAGGGATGATGACTCACCTGATGTTGATCAGAGTTCATATAGGTTTATGATAGGCAACCTGTTGTACATAACAACATCTCATCCAGACATAATGCATGTTGTTGGAATTGTAGGAAGGTATCCGACTGCACCCAAATAGAGTCATTTGTTAGTTGTCAAAAGGATATTCATATACCTGAAAGGAACAATGGACTATGGCCTATGGTATCCTAGGAATCAAAATTTTCAACTATCAGTCTATTCAGATGTTGACTGGGCTAACTGCGTGGATGATAGGAAAAGCATGAGTGGAGGTGTGTTCTTCTTAGGAGATTCTCTAGTAGCGTGGTTGAGCAAGAAACAAGGTTCCATTTCCTTATCAACTACAGAAGTTGAATATATTGCAGTTGCCACCTGTTGTACCCAAGTATTGTGGATGATTCAGACACTTGCAGACTTGGGGATAAATTATACTGCACCAATTCAAATCCATTGTGATAATACCAGTGCAATTAGCATGTCAAAGAATCCTGTCTTCCACTCCAAGACCAAGCATATACCCATCAAGTATCACTTCTTGAGGGAATAGGTAACCAACTCTTTGGTTTCTTTGCATTATATTCCATCCAAATATCATATTGTTGATACCTTCACTAAACCGCTTGCATAAGCTCAGGTTGAGTATCTACGCCATAAGTTGGGTGTGACCTCACTATCAACCTAAGAGGGTCCATCCTGTCAGGGGGATTTTGTGTTGGGAGAATATATGATACCTCCGAAGAATACCGCAACAGCTTAGGGGGAGCATGTTTTCTTTGAAATTGATGTCAAAGGGGGAGAAAAGGTGTTCTGGATGCTACAGTTGGGATCTAAGTAGAACAATGCAACCATTCAAGGTTTCCATCAATGCCAAAGGGGGAGATTGTTGGCATCTTCACAGATTGAGTGTGCTTGTCATTGATGGCAAGATTAGAGTATGCGTCGATGGCATAAGAACAACAACGATGTTGGCAGAGCGATGTTGATAGGGTTACAACTAGAGTGTGGATGGAAAACACAACAATGAATACACAGAAGAGATAGCGCTTTGTGCTTTACATAAGTGAAAATGAGGTCCAAATCATCAAGACTCGCAGAAGGATCAAAGGTTGAGTCCTTTGGCACTTAGAAATTCTTCCAAGTCGGGAGGAATGAAGCTTAGGAGGAGGAGCAATGTGGGTCGTTGATCGTGGATCGAGGAGCACTGTGGGTCGTTAGATCAGAGTCCAGTGACCAGAGGAAACGCATATGAGGAGATCAGATCTTAGCCATTGATCTGAGTGCATAGACCAACAACTGTTGGATCCTAAGGAATGTGCACGAGACAAGTTTCGAAGTCATCAGAAATGTCCATTGTCCAGAGGACATGTGGCGAAATATCATCATTTCGTTGACTGAAAGGTCAAAGGAAGGAGGTTCTCTAACCCCTCGAACTCGCGATATGTGAAGTTGCAAAATGACATGAGCTGTTTGATCCAGAGGACACGTGGTAGCAGATGAGCAGTTTTGTAGAATTGTGAATCGAGAGAACTACGTCGGAAAGCTCACAGATATCGTGAAACGTGAAATCCTGATGAGATCTGGACTGTTGAACCACAGAGGGTTGTGGGCCGTTGATCTGGCGTAGGCTTTAGAGAATTGAGACTCAGAGAAGGGAGGTGCTCTAACCTTTGACATCATGAAATCACGAAATGCAGAAAGTGATCACAGTCGTTGCTCAAGGAATCATTTTGGACCATTGATCTGGCATGACGAAGAATGAAGTTAGAATTCACGAAAGTGATATCTGGACTGTTGGATCACTAAGGAGCGTGAGCCGTCGATTTGGAACCCTTGGATATTGGGAGTTCAAGAATCTGGAGCATAGAGGAAGTTGTTTTCCAAACTCGTGAAATGCAAAGTAATGAAGTTGATCTGATTCGTTGATTGAAAGTGAATCAAGGACTGTCGATCTGGTCTTGAGAAATTTATCGATTCGGGGATCGGGAATTTGGAGATGATAGGTGAGAAAATTCAAAAAGTTCGTAATGTCACAAAGTGTGAAATCGCAATGCACCTGTTGGCGTAGGCCTGTGGTCACAACCAGTGGTCACATCAACGGAAGATAAGGGAAGGAGCTAGCGGTGCTAGGCTCCATTTTGGAGTTTCATGAATTGGGAAAGCCAAGGTGACTCACATTTGATCAAACGAAATGAGAAATCACGAAATGACTATTGGTTAGGTGCTTGGTCATCGCCGGTGGTCGCATGAAAGGAAGGGGCTTAGCTAGAAGAGCTAGGGCCCACTGTGCAGTTTTTCACAGAAAGGGAAAAGGCACCAAGAGCATGAGTGCACATAGGATTTCTGGGGAATTTCCAGAAACCACTAATTGTTTCTACACAGAGAATTCAAAGAGGCTTCAGGGTGATCAACAGAGAAGACAAAGAGTCTCGATTGCCAGAGAGGCTAAGTAATCTCAACATAATGGGCACTGATGATGATATCACAAGAAACAAAACTGCCAGAGAAGATGAAGAGTCTCAAGGTATTTGTCAGTGGTATGAAGACTCATCATAGAGACGACTGACAGATGGAAAAGTGTCGAAGACTGTAGCTGCCAGAGAAGCCAAAGAGTCTCGACATAATGGCCATGAATGAAGAATAGACTCAGTGTAATCGCCAGAGGGAAAGAAGAGTTAGTTGTATGATCTGGCAGAGGACTTGGGATTATAAATATATGAAGAAAAGAGAAGAGGAGGTTGTTGCTGTGGAGAGTGATTCATGTGGGTAAAAGCAGACTATGTGCAACAACTAAAGGACAGAGAAGAGGTGTAGCGCATAGAATAGAAATGGATATCTGAGAAAGAAAGAGAAGGTCGAGGTGCACATGCTAGAGATAGAGAAAAAAAACAGAAAGCTCAAAGAAGAATGCGAGCAGGAAGACACTGATGCAGGCAGAGCATATCCATGCAACAATACAGTGATGAGACTGGTAAGCTATAGATAAAAACTGTATCACTGTAATAAGTTTCAGTAACAAAGTTTTTTTATTTCAGTGTGGTTGGGAGGTGCTTGGGAGGATTGGTGTCCTCAAAGTTTCAAGTGGGTGCTTGAAGAATAAGGAGTTGTAGCTTCCATCTAGTTACAACAAAAAAAACTAGGGTGGTAGGGTGGTGCAAGGGAGAACTACTGTTCTCTGTTATACAGGTTGGTGCCTGTGTGACTGGAAGTTGGTGCT
>CBVK0101578734.1:0-11002 GCA_900067695.1 Picea abies | reverse complement strand
GTGGGGGGGGGGTGTACAATGCATCGATGCATAACACATCACCAAGGGCCAAACCATGGTTAGGTTTCACAACCCCTCCCTCCTCTATTAACGGTTGGTAGAGTGGGGAGCCCACGATGCGATAGTGACCATCAATCATTGTCGATGTCCCATGATACTCCATTGTCTGATTAAAATGGTGAGAAAATTCACGTGCATGTGGAGAATGGGCACGATATGGGACCCACCCATTCTCGTAACCCAATAAAAAGGTGCCACGTATCAACCAAGGCCTGTGGGCATATATATATATATATAGTAATGTGTGTGCTGTGGAAGGGATAAGTAACGAAGGGAGAGAAAGATGGGACTAATAGGGTAAATCCAAGTGAGTGAGGAGCTGACAGAGCATCCTTTTGTGGATTCTAAGTGGACTCTTGTGCCACATCAACATCACAATTAGCATAAGTTAACTAGATTTAAAAAATAATAGTGAAAAATAAGTGGATCTAGAAAAACACCAACTGTTGTTAAACATCAAGAAATGTGAGTTTTATTAGTAGTCATTGGTGTATTTGGCATATGTTATTGGTTGAGGGGAGCTAAATATAGATCCCACAAAGATGGAGGACATCATAAAATGGCCAGTTTCTACTAATGTCACTGAAGTTATGATGTTTGTTGGGGAAACACAATACCTATGACATTTCATAGCATCCTTTTTAGCAGTTAACACACCACTCCATGACATAACATCAAGTGGTAAGAGTTTCTAGTGGGGAAATAATTAGCAGAAATATTTCGATGAGCTAAAACAAAATATTATTCAAGCATCAATTCTCAGATTGCCTAACTTGTAGAATCCTTTAGAAGTGGAGATAGATTCAAGTGGGTATGCTATGGGAAAATTTTTGATTCAAGGAGGTAAGATGATATGTTATCATTATAAAATGTTTCATGGGAGATAACTATCGTCTTCAGAATGGGTTACTCTACAATCTAGACATGCTCTGTGTCCCTAAAGGTGAAATATTACATCTTATTAGTGAGGCTCACACCTCCAAGGTTGCAAGACATTTTGGTGATGGGAAGACAATTGCTAACTTGCAAAGGTATTTGTATTAGTCCAGAATGCAAGAAAATGTAGATCAATATATTAAAATACATATACTTTGTTGTACCATCAAGCCCAATAATAGAAAGACAGGTCTATGCCATCCCTTACCTATACCTGAGCAACCTTCGGAAAAAATTTCCATGAATTTTCTGGGTGGTTTGCTAACAACCAAGAAGGGACATCACTATATTTTTTTGGTAGTTGAGAGGTTCAACATGATGTGCATTATTATTCCTTGTAAAAATATCATCAAAGGAAAATAAGTAGAAAACATGTCCTTTAAATAGGTCTAGGTGCACTTTGGGATACCAAGGAGTATAATCTTAGACATGGATACCAGATTTCTTAGTGCCTTTTGGATTACACTTTGAGAGAATATGGACACAAAGTTGAAGCGATCTACAAAATTCCATCCATAGACATATGGGTAGACAAAAATAGACAACATGATGTTGGTACATATTTGGAGGGGTTACAATCAGAAGCATCCAAAGACTTGGGATTCTAATATACATTCAACACTCTTATAACAAAGCAACCCATACTTCTATAGGTAAGTCCCATTTTGAAACTTAATTTGGATATTTTCCACCTTCTCCCTTGGATGTTGTTTATGCAAATCAAGGAGGAGTGAGGGAAGACATCACAGGGGAAACATTGAAAGTAGATAAATTTGTTGAAAATATTAGACAAATCCATTTGCAAGTACAAGAGATAGTGAATAAGTCATAAGAAAATTATAAGGCTAGACATGATCAACACATAATCGAAAAGTCATTCAAAATGGAAGACAAAGTTTGGTTATAGATGAACAAGGAAATACTACAGGTTCTTGGTAAGAAGATCAAGGCTTTGTGGGATGGCCCTTTTGAGGTATTGGAGAGGGCGAGAGATAACGCCTATAGACTCAATATACCCCCATACATGTGAATTTACTCAATAGTGAATGTGGAGAATTTTAAACTCTACAAGTCTTCCATGTTGGATAAAGAGGCGGAGTAGGTCCTACCTACCATGGATGACTTAGTGCTAGATGCTCAAACAAAATTTGTAGAATACACAATTTTGTAGAGGAATCCAAAAACTACAAGATAATAAAAACATGACCTTTGGAATATTGGATTGAAAGGATATCTTCCATGCAAAGAAAAATGGTACTCTAGGGAGAAGGTAGAGGAAAAATGTCATAACCTCATTTAATAAATATTTTGGGGACCAAAATCTTCCCTAAATGGGGAGGTATTATTCATAATAGATCATCATATAATTCATCATATATATTAGTACTTTATGGCTGGAAAAATTGAAGGAATTAGCATGTAGATCCCATTTTAGCAATAGGTTCCATTTTGGAGATTTGGGGTCCATAACCTTACAGATCCATTTTGAGGCATCAAATGGAATTTTTTTAGGTCTAAACTTTGTGAGCTTAGCTCAAAATCCCTTGAAATTGTTAGACACATTGATACCTTTTATAACGATGCAAAAATTAATTCAATCAGAGCTCGTATGTGGAGGTTATGCCTCCCACAAGTTGACCTACCTTGTTGACCACCATGGTATGAGTGGGTGCCACATCATCCCCCATTACTTACACATGTGGGGATAGCCATGAGCGGAATTTTGAGAAGGTTCTAGAAATTCCAAAACCTTATCACTAATTAAGGGTTGAGAATGAAAAAACACTTTAACCCTAGACAACTATCGGGCTATGTTAAATACTAGGCTGTAAGAAGAGAAGGGGTTCCATTATTTTATAAGCATTATACTTGTTCCATAGTTGAGAAGAACATTTTTGATCCTCAAATGTGTTAAATATTGTGAAATATATCTTGTATATTCTTTCCCATACTTAGAATTTTTTTGAGTTTGTTGCGGGTTCATAATGCATTTTCTAGTCTTGTTCAACTTCCATGACCCCCAAAATACACCATTGATTTTTGTTGCCTTTGTTGTGCACCTATACTTAAAAAAATTCAAAAACTTCCACCGCGGGTCTAGGACACCTTCATGATTATCTCGTCCATACCCGTGACCTGTTGTCCTGATCCACTTCTTATACTTATCCAAATTGTCCATGACTTACCACGGGTCCAGAAGGGGAAATTTTAGGTGCTAAATTTCGCCCATGGGATAATTTTCCATATTTTTTTCCCAAAAACGTTTCACCATTCTAAAAATGATTTGCCCAAATTCTATAGGATAAAATTATTTTATCTTAAAAATAACCAAAATTTTATAGAAACTATATAAAATCCTTAGAAATTTGAATATTTTTACAAAAATATCGCCAAACATTGTATAGTTTCTGTTAGCGATCAAAATGCACTGGTATTTTGATGACTGTTCTCATCATTCTTCATTTGATATATCATTTTCTTCAGTCTCTTGGCCAATGTCTTAACCTCCATATTTTTCATAAAGCTCCCGATCGATTACTTTTGCCCAAAAAATACTTTGGCTTCATCCTCCTGACCTGTGAATAAATGGTTAGAAATATCATTTGAACTCTGCGCAATTTATTCTTCTTGAGTTTGATGTATTCCTAGTTTCTTTTATTTGATATTTTTATTAAAAAAAAGAAGCATGATTTTAATGGCTTCAACCTAGACTAAATCTAAAATGCTAATCCCAATTCTGGTCATCATCCTAAGTATAAATCTATGCTAAGGCCTTTAGGGCTTTGAAGAATTATGAAGAGTATGCTGTTATAGGGGATATTTCTCATTGTGACCAAGACGTTGATGAGATTCACAATGTTAGCCATAGTATAGATGCTTTTGACATGAGTCCAAATGCATCTATTGTCTTTGGCTGTCAGGAAAATCAAATTGTCCCCTTTGAAGACTTGAAAGGTGATGAGAAGATTGACAAATCAACAAGTGAAAGTGTTGAAACTGTAGAAGATGCTGATGGAAACTCTCAATTTTCTGGTTTGCAGGGGCTGGAAGATCTCAGTAGATATGAGGAGGAAGAAGATGAGCTGAAAGGTTCAGATCAACAATCCTTCTTATATGACTCTCTGACAGAGGATGAGAAGTCTGTATTCAACATTGAGACCAGTAATGGTAAAAGAGAGAAGAAAAAATTAGATCAACAGTTTATGATGCATGTTTCTTTGTCAGATGTTGAGCACCCAACTTGTTATGAATTTTCAGATCCGATTGCCACTCATATGGAGATGTTTTGCAGTAAGAAAATCCCAGTTGTTGCCATCGTTGAGGTCAAATTTTTTGATTGTATGTTTGATTTTAAAGATAATGTTTCAAATCCTACAGTCTGGTTGTCTATAACTTTGCATAAAGTTGCAAGTCAACTGCTTTCTTGGCTGCTATGGAAATCTGCGTTTACCTGACCAAATTTCAGGTTTGGTTAGCAGTAGGAGTAGGCAGAGGAATAAGCTCGCCATACGAGCAATGAGATATTTTTCAGTTTTCAATTTCTTGAAATAACAGGGCAGACTACAGGCAGGTCACAGGTTTGCAGGGGACCAATTATAAAGACCAGATGACTCCATGCCCAATGCTAAAGGCTACTAGAACTACTAGGTTATTAGAAACCTCGCAGGGAGTTCTCCATCCCAATTGGAGCACGTTGTTAGCGATCAAAATGCACTGGTATTTTGATGACTGTTCTCATCATTCTTCATTTGATATATCGTTTTCTTCAGTCTCTTGGCCAGTGTCTTAACCTCCATATTTTTCATAAAGCTCCTGATCGATTACTTTTGCCCAAAAAATACTTTGTCTTCATCCTCCCGACCTGTGAATAAATGGTTAGAAATATCATTTGAACTCTGCGCAATTTATTCTTCTTGAGTTTGATGTATTCCTAGTTTCTTTTATTTGAGATTTTTATTAAAAAAAAGAAGCATGATTTTAATGGCTTTAACCCAGACTAAATCTAAAATGCTAAGCCCAATTCTAGTCATCATCCTAAGTATAAATCTATGCTAAGGCCTTTAGGGCTTTGAAGATTTGACCAACTTTTGGGAGAACCACAAGCCGCTAGTCAAGCCAAGTCAGGGGTAAATACACAAAGCCTAAGCGCCAAGCTCTCTATCCCACAAACCTAGTTACATATCGACATGCCAAGCATAAGCACCGAGTTCCATTGTCTACTCATCTCATCGATAAGGTTATGAGATCTTTCCTAATAAAATACATATGCAGACAGGTGTCTTGTATCAAGATCATGCATATGTCGATGTTTAAATTGCAATATTGGTAGAATATGCTAGTTACATATCGACATGCCAAGCATAAGCACCGAGTTCCATTGTCTACTCATCTCATCGATAAGGTTATGAGATCTTTCCTAATAAAATACATATGCAGATAGGTGTCTTGTATCAAGATCATGCATATGTCGATGTTTAAATTGCAATATTGGCAGAATATGCATTACTGATTTTGAATATTGAGCACACAGGGATGGCACCCTCTTGTCATAGCTCATCAAAATATATAAAACCAACACAACTGTTCGATGCACATAATTTTGTAGGTGTCTATGTCTACAGGTCACCAGTCAGTTATAAGTTAAACCACAAATTGACAATTGTTAGATATCTGAATTGAAATAAGGAAATGAATGCGTAGCTGGGGTTTTGAGTGTTTGATAGGTTTTAATGGAAGGCATCTAGCTATAAGGAAGACCCATGAGATAAGCAGGTATAAGGATAAAGGCACTTCATTTTGTTTGAAGGCTGAAGGCAGTGCCCAGGCTCAGGTTCAGAGTTATTCGATCGATTGCAAAGCCATATGGAAAATCAAATGTCGAGACAAGGCAATACATAAGCCAAGACACTATATGTCGAATGAATGCATCCGATCCTCCAAGTATCAAAGAACTTCAATCATACAATGGAAAATATAGCTGAGAACCATGCCCCCACCCCAAAAGAAAAATGATCCTGCTCGTGTTTTGCCTCCTTTCTGTGGCCATTGCATATGGAGATTCATCCGAGTCTGAGGGGAACTATGTTTACACGGTGTACATTAGGACGGGTAGCATATGGAAGGCAGGAACGAACTCCAACATCAGTCTCGCTCTTTTGAATCTGCTCGGGGGAGAGGTGTTCATAAAAAATTTGGAGGCGTGGCGCAGCCTCATGGGGCCGAGCTACGACTATTTTGAGAGGGGAAACCTTGACATATTTAGTGGATGGGTCCCTGCCTTAAATTCCCCCCCTACAGGATGGTCTTTGCATTTGATGGCACGGGGCCTCACCATGGATGGAACTGCAACTACGTCGAGGTGACCTATTTCGGCCCTCACACGTCCTACAACCTGAACCCCTTCACCGTTGAGCAGTAACTCGCCCCTGACACCACTCGTTCTATCAAACATATCACATGTTAATGCATAGATGTAAAAGAAATTACAGGGGTGATTCCTAGGGCGTGATGAACCATATGCAGGTGAAACAATAGAATTTATGCACAGAAAAATTCTGCAGCGAGATGTTGAGGTTGAAATTTAAATAGTAGGCAGGACTGGTACATACTTGGGATCCCTTGGGAGTCTAAAACAAATATGGCAGTAGCACTGTTAGAGGCTGGTTTTGCAAAGCTGCATCCATTCTTCAGTACTGAAAAGATAGTTGATGGCCACCTTCTAATTCAGAGTGAAGAAAATGCCCGAAAGCAACGTTTGAAGGTCTGGGAAAATTATGTTGAAGGAAAAGAGCCTCCTAATGGTTTTGCTTCTAAATTTAGTACACATGATTCTTGGAATAGGGAAATGGTTATAAATACCCCTCGAAGGGGAAGTATAGCCTCTACAAAAGACGAGTTTGAGGTTTTCTACATTAACTATGGGAACCAAGAAACTGTAATTTACAGTAAATTACGACCTCTAGATCCCTTAGTTTCTTCTGCTCCTGGTTTTGCATAACTTTGCAGCTTGGCATACATAAAAGTACCTGTGTTAGAAGAGGATTTTGTTCAGGAGGTAGAAGAATATTTTAGTGATTATACACTCATAAGTTCCAAGAAGCTCATGGCTATGGCAGAGAGTAGGGACACCACTGGAGGAAAGGTTAAAGGAAGGTCAAGGGACAGGAACTGTCCTACTAGTAACTCTTCTAGTCACTGTTTTACTATTTTGTCTTTGGAGACAACCTGATTTCCTGTTGATAAGTAAATACATACAACAGGAGAGGATACAATGATGGCTTTCATCATTTATCCTCTTGATGTTGTTATATTAATATTTCAAAGCAAATAGACTGTTGCAAGAGAAGTCTTAAAACAACAGACAGAACAAAGGGCTCTCAGAAAATTACAAAGATGTAGATTTGCAGAAGCTTATAAAGAAACCTCCAATCTATCTTGTGGACATTTGTAGTCCTATAGATCTTCTTCAGTTATGGAAGAAACACAAGCATAATCAAGTCGAGAGATCAGCTATATTTTACAAGGAGCGGCACTCGCATTTAAATTAAGAAATTGAAGCAGAGGAGTAATTTACATCCAAATCTACAAGTATTGACCCATGTTGCTATGAATATGTAGGGAGATAAATCAAAGGCATAATAATTTTTTGGTAAAACAACAATTTTGGAAATAAAAGATCCCTTTTTGGATAAAGACAGAACTTTCACCACCGCAAAAGGTAAAATTACAACCAGTTAGCTGGTGAAAAGAAGAACTTTCACCAGCTAACCAGCAAATTGTACGGTGAATTAGTTGGTGAAAGTACAGAAATAAATTTTTGGAAAGTTAAGCTGGAGCAAGGTGATCTTGAAGTATTTAAAAAAGGTTTGAGAGAATCTAAGGATTAACCACCTAATCAAGAAACACTCAACATTAGAGATTCATGGAGATTTTGAGACCAAATGTTAAATTGGTCAACTAAATTTTTGGTTATGGTTATTGAAAGTGGTCAACTAAATTTTTGGTTATGGTTATTGAAAGATTCCAGCTACAGAAGATAGGTGTCTTTACCCTCCATGACACCACAGAATCCTAAAAGTAATGAAGAAATAATGTCAAAGATCAACAAAAAGACAGTTCAAGTCCTAGGNNAGAACTAGTCTTTTGATTATCAATTTGTATTTGGTTAGTTTTAGTTTCTATTTTTAGATATACAGATCCAAGTTTTCAGGATTCTAAAAACTGATTGTAAAGGCTATAAATGCCTATCTTTTTAATAGATCTAGGTTCAAACTAGGAATACATTTTTGGGCTACTCTATACACTCTTATTGCATAATAAAATTACAATCTCCTTTCGTTTTCAATATCAAAAATATTCATGCTTTCTTTTCTGTACTTTATTTCAGTTTATCTTAGCTTGTAAAGACTATCATCTCTTTATTGAGCGCATAGAATTGAAGTGAAGGATTTCTTTCTATCTTGTATTAAGCCCTACACCTAGCTGTATTGGGCAATCAAGATTATTTTTCTTCATCCTCTCCTTCAAAATTACTTGATCTGATTATTGTTTTCTGAAAGCACTATTTCATTTGATTGTATGATGAGTTATCTGTTACATGAATAATTGAAGTGATCCCATTGTTCCAAGCAAACCTACACATTATTTTTAAGTTACCAAGAATCCTTAGTCTACAACCCTAAGGAGTTCCTTGGAGTGATAACACTAGTATATGATAGTAAGTTCATGAAGCATCATGGGAAGTTGATAACACATTGGCTTGGGCCATGTGAGGTTTCCTATGTTATAGAAGGAGGAGCTGTGTAGTTGATGACTTTAAATGGAGAATGGAAGGAAGGTTTGGTGAATGGGAGTTGGTTGAAATTGTATTATGACAACCAACTACCATGTAGCTCATCCTTAGTCTACAACCCTAAGGAGTTCCTTGGAGTGATAACACTAGTATATGATAGTAAGTTCATGAAGCATCATGGGAAGTTGATAACACATTGGCTTGGGCCATGTGAGGTTTCCTATGTTATAGAAGGAGGAGCTGTGTAGTTGAAGACTTTAAATGGAGAATGGAAGGAAGGTTTGGTGAATGGGAGTTGGTTGAAATTGTATTATGACAACCAACTACCACGTAGCTCTCAGTAAAAGCATGAGGAAAAGGGTCTAGGTACCAGGTGTAGTTGAAACTGGGTACCAGACACCAAAAAGATAGTTTGCAAAAATAAGGAAGGGAGGACTAGAGCTAAAAACACATGTTGCCCTGTGCAGTCTGTAGACAAAGAAACACAGAGGGATTTGATCTGAAGTGTCTTAGGATGAGTTGCATGTGAGTGTTGGGGGCCTGTTGGCACTTGGTTATGGAAGCAATCAAAGATCAAGGAAGAAAAGGAAGAACATGAACTACGTGGAAGACATAGTGACTATTACTAGGTCGAAGTGAGTAAAAGAGAAGAAAAGAAAGAAAGAAGCAAAAGGAATCAAGACATTGGATGAGGACATACAGGATCATAGATAAACGACAAATATGGATCATGGACAACTCAGTACGAAAAAAAATCCACTCTTGGATGCTTTGGAGCACCTCCCAAGAAGGAAGGAAAGATAGGCTGATGAAGCCCTGAAAATGTGCATCCAGTTGACCTAGGGTTTTAGACACCTAGGGTTTTGGTATCTAGGGTTTTGACACCTAGGTTTCAACCTAAGGTTGTCGATGTGTGATTGTAATGTATAAATAGAATTCTAAAGGACTTGGGATGGGTTGGTGTTATGATTGTTGTTGTTATCTTTGTTATTGAGTGATCAAGTGAGTAATATTGGGTGAGAAAAAAGTGTTGAGTACGAGAGCCTTATGTATTATAAGATCTTCAGCTGGGTGCGAAGATTAACCCTATAGATGGGTGTGTAGGGAGGGGAGAGATAGAGAGGAAAAGGAAAAAGATCTTCTAGCTAAGAGCACAGACAAGAAATGTATGCTTCATCTTAATATATTATAAATAAAAGTTATGTGGATGTAGCCCTAGAGAAAGGGTGAACCATGTACATCTTTTGTTGTGTGTGTGATTGATGCTCTGTTATTTGTTATTTGGTATAATGTTATTGCATTACTATGTTAGATCTGATAGATGGTTATGAGGAGTAGATAAGAATTGGTAGATGATATATAAATTTTGTACTTTTATTGTATTGGATCCATTTGATATCCCCTTAGGTTGTAGACATTTTTGTCCTACAACCCCCCAATAGCTACTTCGGGTGAGACTACATCTACTTCACAAGTGTTGCTGAAAGGGATAGTAGTTAGGGATTGTTGGTGTGCTCTTGGAGTTGAACCCTGGGTCTGCCCCTGTGCCAACATCTGGTCATGGGTAGGAAGATATTGCACATGTATTGTCTTCCTCTGCACCATGTCATCTACTTCACAAGTGTTGCTGAAAGGGATAGTAGTTAGGGATTGTTGGTGTGCTCTTGGAGTTGAACCCTGGGTCTGCCCCTGTGCCAACATCTGGTCATGGGTAGGAAGATATTGCACATGTATTGTCTTCCTCTGCACCATGTCTCTGATATAGTGATACTTTATCTTGATGTGTTTCGATCTGTCATGAAGCATAGGGTTCTTAGAGATCTTTACACAACTTTGGTTATCATAATGAATAGTAGTAATATCCATCTCATGATAGAATAAGTCATTTAGAATTTTGCGAAGCCACACTTCTTTGTGGAATGCTACACTCAATGCAATGTACTCTGCCTCTGCGGTGCTCAATTCCATAGAGCTATGTTTTTTGCTACACTAGGAAACCATGGCAGACCCTAAAGTAAAGCAACAACCAGAGGTGCTTTTCTTGTCCACTGCAATCCCTTCCCAATATGCATTGGCATATCTTTCCAGGTTCAAGTCTACATTGGAGGCATATCTTAGGCCATAAAAAATTGTTCCTTGTAAGTATCTCAATAAATTTTTTGCACCTATCTGTAAATTCTAACCTTGTACAATATCTACTGCAAACTGATATTC
>CBVK0101578708.1:0-14171 GCA_900067695.1 Picea abies | reverse complement strand
AATTATATCATTTTAGGATACTCTTTGTTTAGGATATCAACCGATGGTTTGTTACTTCGATGTGTAAGTGGTGAAGAGGCACAAAAATTGTTACAAAAAATTCTTGGATCATCACCTTCTATCATCCACATCGATGGCCATTTTTTTGCTAAGGCAATTTCTTTTAAGATCATAATAAACAGTTACTATTAGAATTCGATATTCCAAGATTCCTATAAATTCACAAGATCTTGTGAGAAGTGCCAAAAATTTGCTGGGAAAGAATGCCTTTCTGCCATCCCTTACAACCCTTCCTCCCAATTTTCCTTTTTTCTAAATGGGGCCTAGACTTTATTGGTCATATCAATCCTCCATGTTTCATAGAGCATATCTTTATTTTGACAACCACTAACTACTTTACTAAGTGGACCGAGGTTTTCCCTCTTAAAAATGCACAGGATGAGTAGGTAATTTATTTCTTATAATCTAACATCTTTTCCATATTTGGTATCTCATTAGATATCATCACAGACAATGGCCCAACCTACATTTCTGCAAAATTGACTCAATTTATGGTTAAGTTAGGGGTCAAACATTTCACGTCATATTCTTATGATCCTTAAGGAAATGGGAAATTTAAGTCCACTAACGAGAATCTGGTTAGGATCATAAAGAGGATGATAGAAAATAAAACTATCCAGTGGCACACACTTCTAACTTATCTTCTCTGGGCATATCACACAACCACCAAAGAAAGTACATGATTTACTCCCTTTCAACTCATATATGGCCAAGAGGATATTCTTCCTACTGATCTAGAGTTTTCCTACTTACGATTGATGTTACATATCGAAGAATTAAATTCTTCCAACATTCCCCAAAGGATAAATGCATTGTTAGCCCTGGAAGAACAAATGAATTTTTCCTTGGAGAACACAAAAAGAAGGAAGAAAACTGTGAAAAAATATTTTAATAGATGAACAAAAGTTGTTGAATTCAATATTGATGACAAAGTCCTACTATTGGACTCTACCCATGCTGAAAGAGGAAGACATTCTAAGTTCAAGAAATTATGGCTAGGTCCTTTCAAAATTGCTCTTATCCTAGGCACAAACTGATACCTTCTAAAGGATTTGGAAGAGATATTGTTCTCTTATAGTACTAATGGTTCCCACTTGAAACATTATGTGGAACCAACTTTTTTTTTTGTTTATTATTATGTCTAGAGGAATCAGCAACTAGTTGGGCACGTGCTCGCGTTACATGGGGCCGAGTTATCCAACCTCTACCACTATAACCTCCAGGTGTGCCCACGATGCCCCTTACGCAACACACAAGATAAGTCGGGGGGAGTTGAGCTCGAAACCTCATGGAACTTCATTTTCACGGCACTTGCCAATTGAGCTGCCCCCCGGGGGCTTATGTGGAACCAACTTGATCATAATGCTTGTATAAAATTACTATTTTATATATATTTTTTTTCCTTACTGTTTTCTTTTAACTTTGGTTTGTTAAGTTTTTAGTTTCTGCTATTTTGTTTTTCATAATTATCAGAAATAAATCCTGGATTAGTTTTTCCATAACAATTTCATTATGTAAGTATTCTTTTTCAATTAAAATAATATAAACACAAATTTCATGGTGTCCTCCTTTCAGACATCGCTGAAATTGCTTTTTTCTTTCAATACTATTGTAGGATAGTTGATTTTGTCTTCTTCCCTATTTTTTCTATTCCTTTATTCCCTCCATCCTGAGATTCAAATAACATATCATAAACATTCTCCTTGAATATTTAAGAAGCACTATCTATTGGGTATTATTCAATTTTTATGCATAAATGACCAACTCCCCTCATACGTACCAATTTCCATAAGTTATTCCAAAAGTCTCATTTCATTATTTCCCTTAAAACATTTTTTCCCCTGTTCCAAAACTATTCTTTCTGGCAGTTTTTTTTAATCATCTATTTCTCTTAGTCTGTGAAACCAAAACATTCTGAGTTCCAAACCTATTGACAACATATTTCCCTGTGGAGTCACCATTTTGTTGGAACTAAAAAGTGCAACATGTATCCCTTCATGCAAATAGGTTGCAATGCCTTATTAGTTATATATAATTAATAATATACTATATAGGTGGGACCTTGTATGTGAATTATTATGATGGATGCCATGTATTTGTATATGCTCATATCTATTTTTGCAAGAATGAATCTATAGTTTTAAAAATTCAAAAGCGCTTTCCAAGCAAAATGGGAAAATGGTAGGTTTATTGGTGATTCAATTCAAAGAGTAAAAATGTTGTTTTAATGAGAATATTGGCTTATTTTGTTGCACATGTATTTTGACTAGTTGATTTAAACTCCAAGTATGGGCTATATTTGGTTATGGTATATTTCACTTATGAATTCTTGTGATTTTCATGGACATTGGTTAATTTTGAAGGGTGGTAATGCTCCCTAGCAATGAATGTGGAACATATGATTTACTTTGTGCTAAGTGTTAAGAGCGCACATAAAACTCAAAACTTTGTGGAAGGTGGCAAATTTGACTTTGTATTGAGTTTTTATTTGGTAACTATAGTGGATTATTCATTGGAGTTGTTGGTGCACTCGTATTGGGCTATGGTTTATAGAATCAATGTAAGATATGACATGAAATTATTTCACGTCGCTCTAAACCTACCTCGAGGTTTCCACCCTCACTTGGTTTACATTTGGTTGATTTCTTTGGTTGGTGTTGCCTTTGTTTTGGTCGGCCTTGGAAGAAATACTCATGTTTGTATTTTTCCTAGCATTCTCCATACAGGTATGAAATATCTTACCACTCCATCCATGAAATATATCTCTACTCATAATAAAATCATAATGTTGGCTCTTGCATTTTCTTTCAGACTTTGTTTTTCCAAAGTTTAGTACATTTGGGTATCAATTGTGTGATGGCATTTAAAGTGGAGGTTCTCCCTGTTAGTATTCAAGTGTTTCAAGTTGATGATAATGTTCAGACTCCTTTCTGTTAGGATTATGTGATTACTTATGTCCAAAATTAATACTGCTCAGTTTTTATGCCCGTTATCAAATAATTATGGAAAAATTTGTTTGGGTTTCTCTTGTCTCTGGTTATTAAAACTCAAGGGTTTCTCTTTGAGATAAAAGACTGGTCATTTTCTTAATGTCTTTACCCAGTCTTGAAATATTGGTAGCTCCTTAAAACTGTCTGTCAACTATTTGTATATGTATAAATATATTTTCCATATGGATGCCATGAGAAGTCCGTGGAAGAGGTCTGTGGAAAGTTTGTGTTAAGAGATGGATAAATGTTTTTTAGGTACAAATCCTTTGTAAATATTTCACCTTTTCATTTTCCCATACCTCGTTTCTTCTATATATAAATATGGAAATTACAAGTTTCAAACTTTGGTCTTGATGTATGTGATTAACCCGACAGTGGAAAAATTAGTTATTTGCACTAAATCTTGGTTCATTGGTTGATTATCCACGAGGGTTTTAGGTCGATTTTGAAAATTGTATAATGATAAAGAAAATGAGCACTAGTTGGACAAGGGCAAGAGAATAGAAGGAAAATGACAACCATAAGGTTTTCTCTATACTAGTGACATACTTCAATTTTCATTAATTATGAGTTTACTAGAAGGCTCAACCATCTTGATGACAACAGGGTCTTATTGAGGGCTCTAGGATTCAAAAACTGAATCACATATTTCAACAGCCTATTTTAAAGGTGTATGATTTATCTTTGGAATTCTGTGTATTCTTATTTGTTTGTGAATTGAATTTCATGAATGATAAAGAATATGTTGTTGAGTCAAATGACAACATTTTGTGGCAAGCTCATCCATATCTTTAGCTTTAGTTTTCTTTTGTTGTTAGATTCTTTTTGTATGGTTCTCATCGGAGGCTTCTAAATATGACTTTGGTCCCTACCCTTGCAGGCGCTTGTAAAGAGAATCTAGTCTTTTATTTTAGAATAAAATCAATACAAATGTCAGATTATTGTTTGAGCCTCACATATGCATTTTAATTATCTAGTTCACTCTTTTTCTTTTATATCTGTAACATCTCTCTCTTGCAGGCACTAGAGAAATTATTCTTTGAGGACACTTGCTTGCAAGTGATACAAATTATTATACTATTAGGCATTTGATTATGATTATGAGGCATTATGGATAGATGACATGTTATATTGCTTTATTGACACAGGTAGGTGCTATTGACTTGGTTTTCCTGAGTGTGTGAGATTTTGGACCTCAAGGATGTAGAGGCATCGATGAACCTGTTGGAATCTACATCAAGTCAGGGAGTGGACTATTTGGATTTGATTGATGTATATATGAAATTTTTTCATCTGATTAGATGATATGATTATGGATATATTTCTGACATGATTTGTTGATGATGCAGGCTAGGGGATGGGTGACACATGTATGAGGAGGATTTTTATGAATTAAATTATTGAACAATAAATTAAATGGGATTTTGGGAAAGTAAATGACTAAGAAACTTTATATAAAGGAGGGAGGATCAGGATGATGAATACCTTCTGTGATGCATAATGTTACATTGCAGAATTTTAGACTTGACTGACTTAGCTTGTGGGAGTTGGGATACCCAGCTCGGTGAGGAGTGGTAGCTCAGCCTTGTGAGGTGAGGTGGGAGCTAGATGTTATTTGGTTTAGTGTGTGTGGCCCCTTTGTGGCTAGGGGGGCTAAAGGGGAAGAAGAGTACCCCTACTATTGGTTGGGAGGTACCGGTGAAGTCTCATCGGTTGGCAAGTGGGAGATGCATGGAGCTCGCGGGACAACAACTCAGAGAAGGAAACTTGGGCTATGATAAGCTTCCTTTATTTTTGCATGGTATATTTTTAGTATATTTTATGCTTTTAGTTCAGTATTTTGAATTGGGTAAAGAAAATGATTGACTTAGCAATTTAATTGATAACTAAATCTCCCCCATATCCTTAAGCTCATTATTGATTGATTCCCTTGGCTTCGATCCCTCATTGTTGTGACTGTCCTATGGTTTTATTGATTGGTGATGAGTTTGCACTTTTTCTCTGCCTTCATCCCTAGCTCATCATTCCATGCCGAAGTAGTTGGCTAGGAGATGGATCGACGGTCGTCACTTTGGTGTTAATAGACATATAGATCCTATTGCCCTGCTCTTATGTGCATGGATGGTGAGTAAAGGATGTGTTGCCCAGTCGTCAACCCCTATTGATTGTTCCAGGTTGAGTGATTGTCTTGCATCTTGTTGCGATCGTTTACCTCTGCTACTGTTATTCCTTTCCCTCATCAAACTGTGTATTATCCTCTATGCCTTAAGCCTGTGTTTTTAATGCATTCCTAGCGAATTTCTTTGTGTTTTTAATGTTTTCCTGGCAAGATTACTGTGTGGTTTTATATATTTGGTCTATCATTTACTCTATGAATTTTACCTTACGTTTTACACTTTTGGCATGCGATCTTCCCTTACAATTTATTACTTTAATGGAGAAATTTACCCTGTGAGTTTACCCTTGGCTTACCCATTTTTGACTGCTAAACTACCCTCCTTGGACCGCGTTTTCTTTTATATTTTATGATGGAGTCTAGATCTGCATGACTTCATTTTCCTTATCTTTTAGGGATAGTGAGTTTGAGGTAAATCTCAACAACATTTTGGTGGGTAATACTCTTCTTTTTGTTTGATTGAAACTTGGGATTTGATGATATAAATCTATCCCTTTCTTTTGTCAAACACAGGGATTTATGAACCATTGCCATCGTTTCTATACGGTGAATCATAGATACAATGTTTTCCCTTCTACAAATCAACATGTTTGAAGGCAAATTTACTTGCCTCTTGACTGTGAAGTCACACACATTTTCCACTGAGAATTTGCCCATTTTTTAGTGTGATTCTTCCCGATTTGCAGAGCATGCATTATTCACTTTTATTGACTGCGATTTGCTTGGAAAAAAAACCTCACCGCCTTCATGCTAAAACTCTACACACTTTCTTAATAAAACCAGTGATTAGAATGACAACATTTTGGTGGTAGTTAACTAATATGAATTATCTCTTAGATTATATATTCATTTAATGACAACAAATATTATTCCATTTTATTGTGTATAATGTACAAGGATTTTATTTAATGGAAAATGCAACTGCATATTTATTTAATGACAAGGATTATATATTTCCATTCTGTTCTGTGTAATGTACAACGTTTTTATTTAATGGCAGTGCACTTCGTGTTTTGGATAGAAGTGGATGGCAATTTCATTATGTGCCTATAATTCATTCAGATGACGAGTTTACCCTGTGGAAATTAATCTTCTTTCTTCTTTTTTTTGGTTGCATAATTACCTCTTTTGTTCAGCAATTTCCTTTTTATTTTATAACAGTCAAGTATCCAACTGATTTCCCTTTTACCATATAGAATAATTTTAATTTGCAATCCTATATTTGTACAACGATTTTTCCCTTGTACGGACTGTGAATTTTCTTGTTACTTGGTGATGTTGCCCTCTCCAGGAATGCGTTTTACATTTATTTATTTCCCTATGATTTCTGAAGGCGTTTTCATTGCCTAAACTTATTGCTCTATGTTTTTTTTTACTTGAAAATGTTTTCTTGCATGGAGATATTTCTCTGACAATTTTTTCCTTTTTAAGATAGCTTTCGTTGCCTGTGTACCTGGCAATTTTTCCTTTTAACTGCACTTCGTTACTAACTTACCTTTTCTCTATGGTGTTACCCTCTTTAGGAGTGTGTTTTCATTTATTGATGGCCCGCGTTGAATACATTGTCATTTATTTATTTCCTGAGTTTAATAGTAATTAGCTCTCACCCACATTTTAACATCTATTGGCAGTGAACCTTTAATAATGACAATGTATTTCATGAGTTTAATGGTAATTAACTCCCACCTGCGTTTTAACATCTATTGGCAGTGAAACTTTAATAATGACTATGTATTTCCTGAGTTTAATGGTAATTAAATCTCACCTGCATTTAACATCTTGATGGTGAAACATTAATAATAATAGCCACCTTTTATTGGCTAGAAGATAGCATTCTCAGACCACACATTTAGTCAATGGCATTCGTTACAACCTTAATACTGTTATTATGGCTAGATAGCTTCTAGGAAGATAATTCGTTAATAGCATATTAATCATAAGCATTATGCATGACATCGATAATGTTTTTGATATACATTGGTATTGCTAAGATTGGATTGTATTAATGATAGATTGATTTGTAATTGTTGTCTAATTGTAATTTAGACTTGCGAATTAGATTTGTACTTAAGATTTATTTAGCTTTGCAAATGATTGACTAGTAGTCATTTAGACTTGTTAAATTAGATATGTGATTAAGTTAATTCGATATATAGTTAATGTCTAATTTGGAAATTTAGACTCATTAAATTAGATTTGTATATCATGTTAAGTTAGGTTTGTAAATCACTGACTATTTGTAATTTATAAGGGCTAAAATAGATATGTATTTAACGCCAATTTAGATCGTAAGTATTGACCAGTTTAGACTTGATAAAAGGGTTGGGTAACGCTAAATTAGATCGTAAGTATTGACCAATTTAGACTTGATAAAAGGGTTGGGTTCTTGACGAAGTCAAGTATTGGCTTGCGTCTTCCCTTGTTGTCGTCCTCTTGTGTCTCGTCGACATGTTGTTGGGGTATGGGTGTGGTCTTCTTATCGGTGTTCGGCTCCTAACGCGTCAAATTTCTCTAGAGTCCTTGGTCCAGATAGGATGTGTTGTGCCAAGGTTATTGACGAGTCTATCATTTGGGGACAACATGATTCCTAATGAGGGGATCATGGTGTGCCCTATTGGATAGCGGTGAATGAGAACTTGGTTGGAGTCGGTGCCTTCTATGTGAGTGTTGTCTAGCATTGTAAGTTTTCTTTTGGCGCATGGGTGGAACTCCTTCATGCTTTGGTTCGTGCACCATGAGGTTTTATTCTTTTTTCGTCAAGGTCGTTGTGTCGGGAGGGGGATGTTGTCCTTTAGCTTGTAGGCATGGTCCTGTTGTGTCGGGCGGGTAGTCATTTCTCTTTGTTGTCCTACTCATCTTTCGCCTAGTTTCTCTTGTGCTAATGTCTGGAGTCAAGTTGTATGTTTCCTTTTTAGCGGACATGGTGCCCACCATTAGATGTGTTTTTTAGTTATAATCATTTTTGTCATCTCGTTTTAAAAAAAAATAAATTGCACCTTCTTCTTCGCTTGTAGTCATAACGTTGGGGTTGTTACAATATCCATGTACACACTCATGTAATTTTGTTTAAGTTTATTTATTTTGCATAGTTACATATAATATATAAAAAACAACCTAGATCCCTTGTGGATTAAGTGATTCTTTTAAGGCTATAAACCCCTGGTGACATTCCAAACTATCTTTCCTTAGCCTGGAAAATATTTGAAAATGATTGAGTAAGGTTTTCCATACCTTTTCCTCAACACTCATCTAGGTGAGGTGAAAGAGGAGTAGGAGGAACATGCATTGCCTACTCATGATCTAGGTGAGGTGAAGGAAGAGGAGGAGGATGTGGAGAGGGATCACGACCAACCTCATCAATTGATGGGGGTACTAGACAAATGAGCCATACTGGAAGGTGATTTGTGCCTATCATCGGGATCCCTCCTCGCTTCTAGTATCGTGGTAGCTCTAATGATATGATGCATAAAAGGCATAAAATCATGCAACATATCCCTCCAAATATCCAAGATCATAGTATATGCCCTGATGTCTCGCATGAACATAGGTTGGACTCCAACCTCAGTCAAAAGTACATTCATTAAATTGCCCAGCTCCAACCTAAATCGTGTATCTGGCCTACGAGGCATGCTGTCAGGTATATGCACCCAAGGATCTTCAACCTCCAGGGCCTTAGGAATAATATCCTCATTGCCATATGCTAGGCAAGGAGGCATGTCCCCATTGAAAGTGTTAATATCTACAAAATATATAGTACAAAACAATAATTACACACTTTCATTAAATAATTTAATAAAACAGGTTAAAGAATGTGTTAGAATTAATTTTATTCTAATTAAGTAAGACAATAAAATGAAACTAGATTAATTTAAACAAAAAAATAATATTATCTCTATCATTTGATGGCTCATATGATGTGAAGAGGATGTTTCAACATCCTCTCCAATCCAAACCCCCATAAGGACATGGAACCATGATGAACATGTGATCTTCTCCACTGCCTAGTAGCCCAGTCTGTCTAGGAAAATATTGGTTGGAAACTCCAACTGACCTCTCTTGGGCATCATATCCCCCCACACATGCATCCACACATGAGTCCTTGAACTAGCAGGATCATGCACAAAATTCATCCTCGTCTCTGGAAACCTCTCATAAAATAAGAAAAACAACTTTGAGGCAAAAGGGAAGTTCAACCTCCCACGTATTATAGCATGACAATTGTTTGGCGCTATACAAAACTGTTGCAAAACAATGGTAGACCATATGATACACTATGGCCTCTATAGCAATGAATAAACATAATACAAAATAGGGAAACTAATGCACCACCCATCACTAGTAAAGTTTATTATGGTCATCACTAATAGTTAGAGGCACCTATCCTCCTCTGTACCAAAAGAATCAATCTACAGTTGTCCACCAGAAACTAGAAACTCAATTAGGGATACTACATCAACCCTAATATATGGTTCATGTTACATGAGATTAATATCTATTGCAACACCTACTGAGACATATGGGAACTAGGGAAAATCCTCCCCTCTCTTGGATAGCCTAGTGATAGAGTAAATATCCTCCTCAGTGGAATGGTACCATTGATCCAAATGCACACAGAAATATTTTTGATGGACATCCCATCGACGGATCACATGCAACAACAACCTGGAGTGCCCCTTCATGCATGTATCCTCCTCATATTACTTAAGGAGGCCTACATCCCTCAATAGAACATGATTCATTGTAGTAATAAGGTGAGGGTACAAACCACTCTCCCTCTCCCTCACCTCGCATTCATGTACAACATTGTATAGGTCCACTCTCTACTCCTACTTCTGTTGATTCTTTCTCCACTCACATATCTACATGATGAATATATCAAATACATCAGCCTCACTCATACATAGCATTAAAAAAATATACTAAATCAAAAATTTATTTATAAACATGGAAAGATAAATTCCTTCAAAAAAAAGTAAATTTCATAACTGGTGCACCTGAAAAACAATTAAGCATCATCTGTGGTGCGTATGTAACTTGTATTTGTTATATTATTTCATGCGATGAATTATATAACCCCAATGCACTGGTGCAATCAAGTAAACCCATGCACCAATGCGTTACAATTATCCTACACATCGCTTAAAATAAAAACAAATTAAAATCCTAACACACAGTAAAACAATGTTTTTAAAATTAGTTAAGGTGGTGCGTATATTCTCCTTATATGCCCCAGTCTATTTAAGTAACAAAGATGCACCACCCTACCAATTTTTTAAAGTTGACACACCGCCCCACTGGTGCGTTACAACTACCCTATCCATTGCTTAAAATAAAAACAAATTAAAATCCTAACACACCGTAAAACAATTTTTTTTAAATTAGCTAAGGCAGTGCACACACTTTCCTTAAATGCACCAATGTGTTTCGGTAATGGTGACGCATCGCCCCACCAATTTTTTAAGATTGATGAGTACAAAACTTTTCAATTTTGGATAAATTGTTTCGGGTAGTGTGTTCAAGTTGTTTGGCTTGCATCACTAATGGTGCACACAGAGTATTAAAGGGTGCACTGCGAAAAAATGGAAATTTTTAAAACGGTGTGTTTGTAAACATGAATGCACCAATGCACAATCTTACTAACACACCCTGCAAAATCATATATTTGATTCATGTGGTGCGTCATGTACCATAACGGACCGGTGTGTTAGAGGTAATGAGATGCACCGTCGAATAGATAAATAAGTGTACATGGTGGATTGATAAACAAACATGCTGGTGCATTCCTATTTACCTACACGCTGCCAATGAATTTAACATTTTGCTATGGTGTGTTCTATAAATCTATAGGGTGCACCGACCATGGTACGAGCTAAACGTCTCGAGTGCACCATACATAATTTTTTTTTTTTAACAATGAAAAATTAACTCAATTTTAAATTTTAATCCACCAAAAAATAAAGTTATAAAGAAACAAATACATTATCTAGACATTTTGTCATTGGGGAGGCATGGTTGACACGTAGTCAAAAAAAGAAAATTTTCCCATTGTTTGGAAAAATTTGAAAGCCACACACACAGAAAAAGACGGAAGGAAGACAAGCAAGGGAAGCATTGAAGGAAGGGCGCTTTAGAGAGGCAAAAGTGGCACTGGTTCTTTTGAGTTTTACAACACTAAAAATGATAAAAATGAATTTTACAGCTGGTATTTTTTTAATTATTAAATCCTGTTCTAGTCCACTTGATGATTGAATGCACCGGTGCTAGAATATTTATGTAGTGCACTATATAACATTTTTTTTTAAATAACCCAAACACAATGCACCATTTTAGAGCATGGGTCCACACCGTGTGTCTGTGTACTATCAAGCACATCGGCTTATATATTGTCCGACCCACCGGTGCATTCAATGTTACATAGGGAAACGACTATTCTTTAGAAAAAACCCTAAAATTGTGTTCCCTTTGGAGCAATAGTGGCCCCGGTACATCAATATACTACAAAGCACACTCACATATGTTTTTTGAAATAATCCTACAATGGTGCGTAAATTTTTTTATTTAACGATGTCACAGTACATTATATTATTAACAACGTCAGTGCGTCTAGTTTTAAAAAGGATACTAGATTATATATATTTTTAAATAACCCTATCACGGTGTATCCGTTTAGAGCACATGTGTTGACCAGTATGTCATTATACCACTGAATGCACTGATGTATATTTTTTGAAATAATCCTACAATGGTGCATATTTATTTTATTTAATCATTTCACGGTGCAATAATTGATGAAGTGCAATAATGTGATCCAGTATGACTTTCTAAAGAGACCAACACAATGCATTTCATTTCAATGCAATTGGAACCTTTAAATGGGTTGGGGGCCCTTTTCTAATTGAACCTCTAAAAAGTAGAGTCCTAAGTTTCAAAAGCAGCTAGAAATTATCCTTTATCTATGTCTTTTCATTAGGAAGGAAATATCAATGCATTATGGCTCAATTTAGTTGAGGCTCTTTCTTTTCATTTTAAGGATTTCAAGTGGATTTAGGTGGATTTAGTCTCTTGAAATTATACATTCCTTTGTGAAACAAACACAAGTATGATAACCAATTTTCTTATTACCTTTCAACATTGATCCCACTCTTTAGACACTTAAGTTGAAATAATCCTTTACCTCATTTATAAGAAAATCAATTTTTATTTTTTTATAGAAACAAAAATATTGTATTAATATGTCACTGAAACAGTTACTGAGGATAAGTACATCAGTTAAAAATTTGAATTTTCATCCTCTTAAGAGGCATTGATTTTAGCTAGAGGACTATATATATTCAAAAAAAGGCTTAAGTCGGATAGCAAAAAGTTGTATTTAAATGAGACAGAAAGACCAACTAACTTATACATGACTCTGCAGGAATGGACAAAGACACCTGAATTTATCCAAGCTTGAGAGGTGTATCAAGATCATCCATATCTCGTGATTCCTGGCTCACCACTACTTTTGAATTTCTTGCATTCCCATTAGGTTGATTGAATTTCTTGGAACCAATGGAGGAGTCTTTGGTCATTTGTCGATTATCTACAATTTGTTTTTCTCTGATTTGATACCTGAACCATTTTAATTATCTTTATTGATGTCTCACCATATGAGTAATAAAAGTGAATTTTTTGTCCTTCTCTTCAAGAGTTTCCTGTAACTAATTTTCTAAGGCTAAAATTCTAAGATTATGGGAACGAGATACCTTTCTCTCTTCCCTTAGCAGGACGTCAAATCTGCTCCATTTGTAGGAGTCACAGTTGCAAGTCTGTCTTCTCGTTGCAGGTTGTTTATTTCAATATTTCTTCCGATTTCGTTGAATTTCTTTGCTATGTTGGAAATGGTGACAACAACTCATCCTGATTTGATCTCACCCGTATTCTAACTGGGTTGTAACTAAGGCAACCAAGTTATAATACGGGTGAGATCAAATCAGGAGTGGTTGTAACCAATGCACCTAAGTTAAACTATGGATGAGATTACATTTATAGTCAGTTTCTAATATACATTGCTATAAATTTGTATGCCCGTAGAGGCTGTGGGAGTCAGAGTGTGTCTAAGAGGAGTGAGATCTGTCTGTAATCTCCATTAACTGAATAATAAGATAATCGATACTTGCTCTTGGTGGACGTAGCCCAACACTTGGGTGAACCACGTAAATTGTTGTTTGTTGTGTTCTTTGTCTGCATGTATTGATTTTCTTATGGAAATTTGTGTTTCCACACTTGCAAATTACAACAAGTGGTATCAGAGCTCAGGAGCTAAGGAGCTGAGGAGGGCGCAGACTGAAGAAGTCGAGGTGGCATCAAAATCATTGTTGAATTTCTTCTCGTTTTTTGGCACAAGGGCGCTGGCGCTGGGCAACAGGTTTATGGGTGCATCGGTGCTGGAGACCAAGTTAAGGGGGAGTGTTGTTAAAAGAAATTTGGGGTTTATCAAAGGGAGCACTGTGAGGAGAGCCAGCACTCACCTTACCGGCTAAAGGGAGTGCCATCCTGCCTTACACTTATGCACAAATTTTGGTTTTGCGGCAGCGCACCCCGTGTCTCCTCCAAGGAGCGCTCACAAAGATTTGAGCGCTGGATTTGTATGAAGTGTTTTTCAAAAATTCAAGGTATGAAGTGTATGAACTGGATTATAAAAGGGATTTTATAATTGTACCTTTTTTTGAAAAGTATTAAAGTGTTTTGTAAACTATTCAAGGTATTTTTATTATATTTGAAATCTAAATACAATATGGAGGATGTTAATGGTGGAGGAATAAGGTGAAGTAAACCTTTTTCATTAAATTATTTTTTAAAAGGGTGAATGTATGTAATTTCTTTAAAAAAATTACAGAAGATTACTTCACATTTTTTAAAGGGGCCTTGGATATTACAAATAGTGGTGTTTGTTTCTTTTATGTTTC
>CBVK0101578703.1:0-28153 GCA_900067695.1 Picea abies | reverse complement strand
AAAATATAACTTTTAACTTCTTGATTTTTCCCCCCCTCAGTGTGAGACTATGACGTAGTGGGGGTGCCCAGACCACTGAGTCTCCTCATCACCTCTCTAAGAGGTGGGGGACATTACATAGGAGCAACTGCATAATGAGATTTGGTGAAATATAGAAAGTAAGAGGGACTAACATCCTTTGGGATCAGAGAAAGGAAGGTTAAGTTGGTAACCCTACCAAATTTCATTTTCCTTAGGGTATAATTTACCATTTTTCTAAAGTCATATTTAATGGTATCCGAGAAGGCCCTATAGAAGTGGATTGAAAATCCATCAAGTCACAAGGCTTTATCTTTCTCAAAACTCCACGCTACCCTTTCCAACTCTTCTTCATAAACTTCTTTTAGGAGGGTCTCATTGTATTTATTGGTAATTTTTCTAGTGAGCTATTGAATCATTTCTTCTTCATTGTCTATTTTGTCGTCTTTTTCATCTTCAATGAAAATGGCTCTGTAATGTTGGAACTTCTTTTAGGAGGGTCTCATTGTATTTATTGGTAATTTTCCTAGTGAGCTATTGAATCATTTCTTCTTCATTGTCTATTTTGCAGTCTTCTTCATCTTCAATGAAAATGGCTTTGTAATGTTGGAAGGAGACTTCTTTTATTTTTTCATAATCTTTGAGAGTTTTCCCTTCATCATTTTGGATTTTTGTGATTGTATTACATTGCTGACGTATCTTAGCTTGTTTATAGAAGAAATAAGTGTTTTGATCCCCAGCTTGAATCCATATTATTCTCGACTTTAAATGCCATTTCTCTTCCTCTTTCTTGAATGCTTCATGGAATTTAAAATTCTCTTCTATTTCTTATTGAATCTAGGCCCAAACTTGATTGATCAAGGAGAAAACTTCTTTATTGTGAAGCCAGAGGGGGTTAAAGAGAAAGGGGATTGGGCCAAGCTTGATGGGAGGATCAAAGGATAAGGAAACAAGTATATGATTCCAGAAAACAGAAGGGAGGTTTTGGAAGAAAATCGATAAGGGGAGGAGGAAGAAGTGGCTATGAATAAAGAAGTGATCAAGGCACGGTGCGATGAAACTAGAGCCCGCTCTTTTATTACTCCATGTGTACTTACCTTTTATTGGTTTGACGTCCATCGGGTCCCATTAAAAAATGAGATCTTCCATTTGTTCCGTCACAGCATCCCTAACCTGGATGAACCCTCGCTTTTCATTGTTTCGTAGAGTTGTGTTAAACTCACCGGCTATGATAGTTGTCTGAATTTCTATCCGGTTTTTCATTTGTGAGATGGAGACCCATCATTCTTCTTTTCCAGATTGCTTTGTTGGCATATAGATGTTTAGCATTGAAAACTTTTGGCTACTTTGGGTAATTTTTAGAGCTTTGAGAAGCCAATGGTTGGCTTGATTATGAGCTTCAAGGGAAAACTATGAGGAGTCCCAGAGTGTGAGGATCCCCCCTAAGGAACCTCGAGAGTTGATTGCCATTCCTTCTCTGATTGAGAATGCTTTCTTTCCTACCTGCATAGCGTTTCAGGCTTCCAATTTGGTTTCTAGTAGTAAGATGATTGTTGATTTTTCTTTTTTTATTTAAATCTCTAAGGACCTCAGCTTTAAATTTACTGTCGAGACCCTACAATTCCAAGATATTATTTTCATCATCATTTAGAGTAGGAGGATGGTTTTCTCCGCTAATGGGAGACAATATAATGATATTTTCTTTTTCCATTGGTAATTTTTCCCATGTTTCCCTGTGAGACTTCTATGGAGCATTGTCTCCCCATTTCCTTTTCTTTGTTTGCATTCTCCTCTCTTGATTCTTTGTTTGTTTTACTCCCAGGTTTTTTCCCTATTTTTATAGATTCTGCTTCCTCATTTTTTGACTTATTTTTTCCTATGGTAATGCTTTGAGATTATTGTTGGATTCCTATGTCTGATTATTCTTTCTTATTTCTCCTTTGATTATTCTTTCGTATTTCTCCTTATTCCGACTCCTTGTCTTCCTCTGTTTATTTTTAGATCACTTCCTGTTGTTATTCTTTTTTCTGTTGGTTTTGTTATTCTATGGTTTCATTGTTTTCATCCTCTATTTCTTGCATAATTTGATAGGAGTGGGAGGTTTCCACCCTGTTCGTTTGGTTCAATGGCTTGTTCTGTTTGGTCAGAGTTTTTTTGGGACTAGGGTTGGGGGGGTTCTTATTGTGGGGATTTGATTGTTTGGGAGGGGAGTCATGTTTTCCAAGGGGTTTAGCAGAATTGGACTTATTTTTAGTTGTTTTCCAACAGTATTCAGGGGTATCTAGTTGTTCAGGGGGAGTTTGAGGTTTCTTTGGACAGTCCCTGGAATAATGATCATAATTGTGGAATATTTTTCATTTGAAAGGGATGTTTTTATAGTCCACTTTTTGAATATGAGTCCAACTGTCTAGGGTCAATTTAATGGCTTTTGGAAGACCATTTTCAAGGTCTAATTCTACACGTATTCTAGAACAGAAAAACATACAGGGTTTCAGATCTGCTTTATCTATAAATTTTCATAGTGTATTTTCTATACTTCGTAGTACATCATCTCCCAACAATGGAGAGGGAGGTGAGGAATTTTGACCCAGACTGGGATTTTTGTTGGAATATCAACCTATGGATAGAATTCCAGACTCCATTTATCGAGTTATAAACCTCTTGGACCAATCAATTATGGTCCATTTTGAAAAATTAATTCTCTATCTCCTTTGAATTCAAAAAAGAAGGTGTAAAGACCTTTATTGTCAAAGAAATGGTTGATCTGGCCTTTGATTAGAGGGATCGATTTTTTTTTCTATCGAGGTGTCCATCTGGCGAGGAGAAGGAGACAGTCCTATAAATTTCCTGACGAGTCCCTTCTGAGCATATGCAATACATATGCCATACATACTTACTATCCATATGCCATACATATTTACTATCCATTACTACAAGTATAACAATATTCAACAATTTGGGATCATGACTCTTTGGGGAACTTGAATTTTGGTTACTTTCTTATGATGATAATGATTATATATTCATTGAGACTGAATTTGGTTTATTAAACTTTAAGAAAATAAGTATAATGAATTGTGTGATTTTTTTTATAATTTGGTTTCTATGTTTGAAAAGATTGATGAGAAAATTTCCTAAATCAATAGTTGTGATGAGTTAAAAAGTTGGGAAGGTTGAGATTGTAAAAAAAAAAAATTGAATTTGGGATCTCAAGTGGTAATATATAGGAAATTCTAAGAGAAAGTTATTTCCATCCTCCATATTCTTCGTATGGATGACAAAGATGAGAAATTCATTCATGCCATGGCAATTTTGAAGTTATCCAATGGTTTTTTTTCACTATGAAACATTTTTTTTTCCAAATGAAAAAAGAATAACTTTTATTAAAAGAAATAAAATTACATTATGAATAATGCATGCAGAAAGCATGTTTTTAAAAAAAAAATCAACCTAAGAGAAAGAAATATGCAGCAAAAATGGCCCTCTAAAAGCGGTCCTAGTACAAATGAAATCTACAGGAAAGATAGACACAAAACTCATCCAAGAAAGCTGTAGAGGAAAACCAAAAGAAATTGTGGATGGACCAGGCAAGAGCGGCAAAAAAACCCCTCAAGATCTGGAACCAAAGGGACAAAAAAATGAGTCTTGAGACCATGAAAGAGAAGAAGCTAGAAACTACACGCGCTAGCAAGACCTCAAAGCACTAACTGAGGCCTTCAAATCAACATTGCATGCCCAAAAAGAAAGGACCTCAAAACTCTAACCCAAAACACTAAAAAGGAGGCAACAACTTCAACATCCACTCCAAAAAATCGAAACCTAAGAGGAGCGCAGAGACCCCCCAACCTCCAAGACTTCCAAGAAAACCATAACATTGCATCAAGCCCTCAACATATCATCTTGGATGGATCGGCTAGATACAACCACAAAGAAAATCAGAGAGACCTCTGCGAGTGAAAATGGATACAGCAAGAAAATAATGAAACCCCGCAAACGATAGATCATACATCAAAGGACCAGAAATGGAGAAAAAACCACTGCAAGGTATCGGATCATGGAAAACAGACCCACATCCAAAACACATACACCAAAAAAGCTTAAAATTCCATATACACACATGGTAGAGTGCGGCCACAAATAAAAACACCGAAATAAACAAAGAAGAAATAGATCTGCACAATGTGAACGCGACCATCAATAGAAAGGAACCTCCCACTAGCAACCAATCCCACAAAGTGAAAGGACCATGGGAGATGAAGTGGTTGAAAGAGGAGCACTACGAGCATATAGACGCCTGCGAGCAGGGATGTGGCTAAGCAAACGCTAGCAGTAGAGCCCTCCAATTTTCTTTTCGTTTAAGATCTTTTCATTTATAAATTGTATTTAAAAGAGCCAAAAAGACCAACTTATACAAGACTCTACATGGCTAGACAGAGACACCTAAATTTATCTAAGATTGAAAGTTTTATCAGGATCATCCATAGCTCGTGCTTCTTTGCTCACCACTAATTATGAATTTATTTCATTCCCATCAGGTTGATTGACTTTCTTGGACCCAATGGAGCATTCTTTGGTGGTATGTTGATTGTCTGCCATTTATATTTCTCCCATCTGATATCTCAACCATGTTAGTTTTCTTACTTGACGTCTCACCATCTGAGTAATAAAAGTGAATTGTTTGTCCTTCTCTTCAATAATTTCCTGTAATTGATTTTCTAAGGATGGAATTTGAAGATTTTGGGAGTGAGATACCTTTCTTTGTGCCCTTAGCAGGTCGTCAACTCTGCTCCATTTGTAGGAGTCATAGTTGCAAGTATGTCTTCTCGTTGTATGTTGTTGATCTCGATATCACTTCCTATTTCATTGAATTTATTCACTAATGGTGTGGTTCTTCCAATGCTTGTTTAATCTAGGAAAAAAATGTTTTATGTGCAATTGTGTAAAGTGATCCACAATTAAAAGAGTCGGTCTTTCGATTCTTGTCATGGAATTCCGGTTCAGGACTGCGAATAACCCAACTTGATCCATGACTTTCATTGGGAAGTTAGGGTAACGGTTGATCCTTTCATACTCCATTGAGGATAAGCATCCCTTGACCAAGATCTGGAGCACTTTTCTCCAGTTTGTACATTGTTTTGTTTTGGCTTCGAAGGATGTGGTAAAATTTGATGACCAATATATCCCTTCTTTCTTCAAAGGTATTACAACCATACCTTTTTGGTTCTGATGTTGAGGATTATATTTTTGGCGTAGAGCTCTAATGATAAGTTCATAGTCCCCTATGACAATGGTCTCTCTAATTTCAATAGTTTTGAGAATTTTGATGCCCAAGAATGTTTCCAGCATTTTCGCTTGATTATTTGAGTTTATTCCCAGTCCCCACTCATAGAAGAATTATTCTTTTCCCTCGAGGTCGAGAATAAATCCTCTCACTCCAACTGCCCTAGGATTTCCTTTAGAGCCTCCATTGAAGAAAATAATTCTATCTTGTTGTTGTTTTCTCCATTTCAAGAATTCATTATCTGTCATTCTCAATTTCGAATCTGGATCGCTTTTTTTTTTCCAGGAATGGTAATAGACGGTAATATTTCCAAGTTATTATCTTTGATATCCAGTTTTCTTCAAGAGAGTCCCACTTATTCCAGTCTTGAATCTGCATGCATTTGGATCACATGACCTTCGAAAGGATGCTGCTAGAAATGGAGAAATCCTTTTGGTTGGGGCACATTTTGTTCTAGAATATATCCTTGGTCCGCGCAAGCCATATCTTCCAACAGAGAAATTTTGGAAGTGATTTCCAAATTCTTTTAAAGGTGGGTTTCTTACTGAAGCTGTCCACTGCCGGTATATTGGTATTTCCAATTGGTGAATAGATCCTACCAATTGTATGGTTTCTTATATTTTGGGTTCAAATTCTGGTATGGGAGTTCCCAAACCTAAGCTGCAAAATTGCATTCAAAGAAGAGGTGATGTGAGGATTCAACTACTTCTTTACATAGGGTGCATCTAGAGGGTCCTTAAATACCTCCTTTTAACAAGTTTTCAGGTGTGAGAATCTTGTGATGAACCATAACCCAACAAAAGGCGTTAACCTTGGGTAATTAATCTCCTTCCCATATGAATTTCTAGATTCGAGATTTAGGAGGTCCTGGACTTTCTTGAATAAGAATATTATAACCTTCTTTGACTTTGACTGTATAAGGCTGAGTTCCCCATACTCTGTCATCTTCTCTTTTTTTATGCATAGGGGCACATCCTACTAAGTTCTTTATTAATTCATCCAAGGGTTCTGTCATCCTCTCTTTTTTTATGCATAGGGGCACATCCTACTAAGTTCTTTGATAATTCATCCAAGGGTCTCATGAGGTGGTTGGGAATGGGGGGCTGATGCCAATATTTCCAATTACCTTCATCCTTCCATTGGGAAATCTTTGCAAGAGTGTTTATACCATTTTGCCTTCCCTATTCCTTAAGCTCTAAAAATGATTCATTGTTACCAATAGGGGGTTTTCCCATGATACTATCTTCCCAAAGATCAATTTATTAACCATTGCCTGGATTCCATGATGGTTTGGATTTAATTAATGGGACAACGACTTTGAAGAGTTTCCATACTAAGGATCCATTGATATTCATGAGAGGTTTATCTATTTCTCTTTTTCAGTCTCCAATGAAATATATGGAACCAATGGATTATCACCAAACAATTTTATCCCCAAAAACTATGTTTAAAAGTGTTCGGTCAAAAATTTCAATACCTCATCTTTCCTTATGCTTTTTAACTGTTGCCCAATTGACTAAATGGTATTTTTTGTTGTTGGTTATTCCACCTTCCCACAATTTTTTTCTTATTATCTTCTCTATTTTCTCCATAGTTCATTTGGGAGCTTATATGGTTGAGAATTTATACATGGATAAATAAGATAGGACATATTTGATAAAGACAATCTTGCCAACTGGGTTGAGACAATGGGCTCCCCAATACTTGATCCTTCTCATCATTTTTTCCAGAATTGGATTCCAGTATTGGACTTTGAGGTGATGTGAGGAGATTGGCATTCCAATATATTTGAAAGAGGAAGAGATTTGCATATAGGGGAACCCCTAAATATTAGATAATTCTCTGAGCTTATTATTATGAATGTTCCAACCGTATACCTTGCTTTTGTGATTATTAATTTTTCCTCCTAAATCCTTTAGAAAAAATTGTAGGATATGTTTGAATCTTCTCACAATGATTGATGAGGCCACTCCTAGGAGTAGAGTGCGATCTGAAAATTGGGAGAGATTGATCTCCTTTTCTCCTAGATCAAATCAGAGTATTGGAAGTCTATCAATTCTTCTTTCATGTTCCAATCTGTTGCTTAAGGCTTCGACCATCAAGATGTATAAAAGAGGGGAAACAGGGCATCCTTGTATGACTCCTTTGTTGGATTTAAAGAAGGGGTTTGGTATGCAATTAACCATTGGAGAGGTCCAGGGGGATTCAATGCAGGTTTGGACCCATTCAGTGAATTATTTGTCAAATCCAAACTTCCCCGTGACTTTATAAAGAAAAGAATGTTTCACCCTGTCAAATGCATTTGTCATATCTAAAGTAATAGCCATGCCTTTGTCATTTTTTAATCATCTTTGAAAAATTTCCTTCTGAACAAGGACGATGTTGTCTATTATTTCCTTGTTCAACAAGAAGCCTCCTTGATTGACTGAGATAAGGGAAGGGAGTAAAGGTTTGAGTCTGTTCACAATTATTTTGGGTATTATTTTGTATGAGGAATTTCATAATGAGATAGGGTGAAATATGGAAAAGGAAGAGGGATTAACCTCCTTTGGGATTAGAGCAAGGAAGGCCGAGTTGGTAGCCTCACCAACTTTATTTTTCCTTAGGGTGTAATTTACCATTTTTATGAGGTCATATTTAATGGTATCCCAGAAGTCCCTATAGACATGTATTAAAAGTCCATCGAGTCTCAGGGATTTGTCTTTCTCAAAACTCCATACTACCCTTTCCAACTCTTCTTCATAAACTTATTTTAGTAGGGTCTCATTGTATTTATTGGTAATTCTTTTCTAGTGAGATGTTGAATCATTTCTTCTTCATTGTCTATTGTGTCATCTTATTCATCTTCATTGAACAGGGCTTTGTAATGTTGGAAGGAAGATTCTTTTATTTGTTCATAATCTTCGAGTGTTTTCCCTTCATCATTTTGGATTTTGGTGAGTATATTATGTTGTTGACATATCTTATCTTGTTTAGGGAAGAAAGAAGTGTTTTGAACCCCAACTTGAAGCCATAATATTCTTGACCTTAAATGCCATTTCTCTTCCTCTTTCTTGATTTCTTAATGAACTTTAAGATTAAATTTTTTTTTCTCTATTTAAAATTTCTTCAGTCACATCCCCATCTTCTATTTCTTCTTGAATTTGGGACAGAGAAATAATCCTATCCTCCCTATCTTGGAAAGGGGGGACAAAGGATGATTTTTCCCAATATTTCATAGCCAATTTGACTTCTTTAAGTTTTATTTCCCAAATGTAATTAGGGGAACCTAAAATGTAGGTAGCCCAAACTTGATTGACCAAGGAGAAAAATTTGTTATTGTGAAGCCAGAGGGGGTTAAAGAGAAAGTGGATTGGGCCAAGGATGATGGGGAGATCAAAGGATAAGGAAACGACTCTATGATATGAGCCAACAGAGGGGAGGATTTGGGAGGAAATGGAGAAGGGGAAGAGGAATAAGTTTCTATGAATCAAGAAGCGATCAAGGGACGTTGTGATGAAACTAGAGCCTGATATTTTAGTATTCCATGTGTACTTACCTTGTATTGGTTTGTCATCCATCTGGTCCCATTCAGAAATGATATATTCCATTTGTTCCCCCACGACATCCCTAACTTAGATTCTCCCTCTCTTTTCATTGTTGCTGAGAGTTGTGTTAAAGTCACCAACGATATTAATTGTTTGAATTTCTATCTCATTTTTCATTTGTGAGATGGAGGCCCAACCTTCTTCTTTTTTAGATTTCCTTGTTGGCATATAGATATCGAATATTGAGAAATTTTCACCACTTTTGGTATTTTTAGAGTTGTGAGAAGCCAATGTTTTTCTTTATTATGATCTTCAAGGGAGAACTACGAGGGGTCCCAGAGTGTGAGGATTCCCCCTGAGGAACCTCAAGAGTTGATTATCATTCCTTCTCCAATTGAGAATGGTTTATTTCCTACCTCAATAGCAGTTAAGTCTTCCATTTTGGTTTCCTCCAGTAACATGAATCTTGATTTTTATTTTTTTGTTAAATCTTTGAGAGCCTCAGCTTTAAATTTACATCCAAGACCTCTACAATTCCAAGATATTATTTTCATCATCATTTAGAGTTGGAGGATGGTTTTCTCCCCTGGTGGGAGCCAATCTGATGATTCTTTTTTGTTTCCTTTGGTCTTTTTTCCCATGTTGTCAATTGGGACTTCTATGGAGTGTTGTCTCCCCATTTCCTTTTCTTTGTTGGAATTCTCCTCTCTTGATTCTTTGTTTCTTTTACTCCCAAATGTTTTCCATGTTTTTATTAATTTTTCTTCCTCATTTGTTGAATTATTTTTTCGTCTGGTATTAATTAGGTTTTGGGATTGCTTTTGGATTCCTTTTTCTGATTCTTCCTTCTTATTTCTCCTTCTTCCGACTCCTCATCTTCCTCTATTTATTTTTGGATCACTTCTCGTTGTTCTTCTTTTTTCTATTGGTTTTTTTATTCTCTGATTTCATCATTTTCATCCTACATTTCTACCATACTTTGATAGGTGTTTGAGGTTTCCACCATCTTCCTTTGGTTCGACAGGTTGCTCTATTTGGTCAGAATGTTTTTGGGACTAGGGTTGGGGGGATTCTGATTGGGGAGATTTGATAGTTTTGGAGGGGGGATGTGTTTTCGATGGGTTTTAACGGAATTATATTTCTTTTTAGTTATTTTTCATCCGTATTCAAGGGTATATGGTTGTTTAGGCCGGGGAGTTTGAGGCTGCTTTGGACAGTCCCTAGAAAAATGACCATAACAGTGACAGATTTTGCATTTGAAAGGGATGTTTTCATAGTCTACTTTATGAAAATGGGATCAATTGTCTAGGGTCAATTTAATGGCTTATGGAAGTCCCTTTTCCAGGTCTACTACACATAATCGAGTACATGAAAACATAGGGGGTTTCGGTTATATTTTATCTATAAATTTTCCTAATGTATTTCCTATACTTCATAGTACATCATCTCCCCAACAATGGAGAGGTAGTTGAGGAAGTTTAACCCAGTCTAGGACTATTGTTGGAATATCAAACTCTGGATAGAAGTTTGGAGTCAATTTATCGATATATAAACCTCTTGGAGAAGTATGGTCCATTTCTAAAAATTAACTCTCTATCTTCTTTGAATTCAAAAAATAATGTGTAAAACCCCTTACCACAGAAGAACTGATTGAGTCAGCCTTTGATTAGAGGAATGTAGTTTTTTGCTATCCAGGTGTCCATCTAGTGAGGAGAAGGCCACAATCCTATAAATTTCATGAGGAGTCCCTTATGAGAATATGACATACATATGCCATACATACGTACTATCCATATGTCATACATACTTACTATCCATTACTACAAGTATAACAATATTCAACAATTTGGGAGCATGAATGTTTGGGGAACTTGAACTTTTGTAACTCCCTTGTGATGATAATGATTGATATATCCATTGAGACTAAATTTGGTTTATTAAACCTTAAGAAAAAACATATAACGAAAAATATCCTTCAAAATCTTGATGAGAACATTTTCTAAATCAATAGTTCTAATGAGTTAAAAGGTTAGGAAGGTTGGGATTGTAAAAAAAAATTGAAATTGGGATCTAAAGTGGGAATACATAGGACATTCTAAGAGAAAGTTATTATCATCCTCCACCTTCTTAGTATTGGTCACAAAGATGAGAAATTATTTCATCCCATGGAAATTTTGAAGTTATCCAATGTTTTTTTTCACTATGGAACTTGTGAGAGTTCATTTTTATTTCAGTAATGTTGATTTTCTTATTTAATATAATTATAATATAAATATATTTTTGATATTCTAAATCAAATTTAATTACCTCTTTATAGTATCTTAATTTTTTCTTATACTTTATTTCTTTATCACACCAGAAATTATCCTTAAATTTATATGTAGTAGTATTTTTAACCGTATTAATATTCTACATAGTGACCTTCTATTCCCCAATAATTTAGCCAAAAAATTTCATCTAACACACTAAATTTATTAGAATCATAGAATTTATGGTTTTTTTCCCTTTCTCTTCCATATTAACTTTTCCTTTTCATCTATTCAATTGTGAAAAAGTCATATAATATAATAGCAAACTTCCCTCTAGTTGTCAGAATTGTAGGGTACAAAAGTTAGAGTTTCTATCGATCCAAAACTTTAATCTAATTTTTGATGATTTGGATTTATTAAAAATTTGGAAAAACCCCTACTATGTTGTTCCATCATGATCAACCCTTATATCATATTATAAGTCTACACATGCTTGAAATTTATGCTAAATTCTTATCATATTTGTGGTTGGAAAGAGGGTCTATTTGCTACAACATTATCTTACACCATTTCTCCCGCAAAAAAATAAAAAATAATTAGTAACTTAATGTTTTTCACATGCTTTTCAAAAATATTTTTTCTACCAAGAATAACTCTATAGCCTAGTATGACATATATGTTGTAAAAAAATATATTGAGGTATTCTTAGAACATGTCGGCAAAAAAAACTAATTAATATAAAAATAAATAATTATAATGTAGGTTCACACCAAAGAAATATAAAGTTAGTTCAAAATTAAAATAAAAAGATATACATTTACTTTGAGAAACATAACTACTTTCCTAGATCCATCTTAACTCTACATGTATCAAGCACCCAAAGGGATCAAATCCTTTGAGGTTCAAAACTTGAGGAAATGTTTGTTCCTCAAGGTATTTTATCCGTCTAAGTACATGATGAATCTAGAGCATGGATCCATGATGATTAAAAATAAGTTAGATACACATATCATTTATAAGTTTTAAAATTGGTTTTATGACATAAATACCTTTGTACCTTAAAAGTGATCCAGATTTTATGAGCAAAACAAAATGAATACATATTATTAGAAGATGCTTAACACAAAATAATAGAGATACAGTAAAACTGGTTTTCTATTCAATAAGGAAATAAGTTGGAACTGTAAAATGCAGCGGAAAACAAACTTGTTGGAATGGTGGTGGCTTATCTCTGAGAAGAGATGTGATGGTTGCGCTCATTCGCAAGAAGATGATTAAAATGAGGCTATGAAGGCCTTTTTACAATAAACAGGAATGTCAAAAAATATAAACATCCAAAAAACTAACACTAGGAGATGAAGCGCCAAAAGTCATGTGGGCCCCATTTGGGTAAGTTAGTACATCAACTTCCCCAGATCGTAACTTTTGCATACGATCTCTGTTTTAGGTGCATGATAGCCCATTGGAAAGGTATCATCGAGGATATTCATTTTGGGGGATCAATTGGAGCCTTTTAATATCATTGAGAATATTGATCCTGAAAAACATTCATTTAGTCTCTCAAAATGGCCTCGGAAGTTAAAACTGCTAAAAATAGTAAATTACCAAAATTACCAAAAAATTGTTTTGAGCAAGTTGGAAAAGGTGGGTGGCCATAGATATTGAACTAGATCAATCTTCCATCCTTAGGAAGAAATGGTCTCCATTGCATTAAGTTCTCCCATCAGATGAGGAAAATTCTGTTGAATTTGGCCCCAGGTGAGCCACTTGCCTTGGTGCAAGAGTTGTCCTTCTTTAACGACTCAATAAATATGGATCCTTTGTTGTCAAGTTCCCTTGATTCATGTGTCCACAATATGATCATTAGATTCATGTTGTATGTAGTGAGGGTTGAGATCTGTTGGTGTCAACTACTTTGATATCTCTGAGGTGTCCAAGAATGGTGGGAAATATGGTCGAAGGAGAGCAATGTTGAAGACTAGGTGCGGGCCAAGGAAAGGGGGAATGTTGAGCTCAAAATCATTGTCACCCACATCCTTGGTGATGGTGTTTGGCCCATAATGAAGTGGGTGAAGCTTCTGATGGGGCCATGTTGTTGGAGTTACCTCACACACACCTAGGATTTATTTTTCCTAAGGTTTTTCCTTGTTTATTAGTCATAATTAGTCATTATATGGTCTACTATATTTTATGAGAGAATATTCCACCTAGAGAATATTCTCATTTAGTTGACACTTCAATTTGACTAGTTGAGTGGAGTTTAGATGTTGCACTGGTTTTGTCACCATGAAAAATTGGGATCATCACCATGCTAATTCCACCTTGCCTTGGTATCATCATCATATTGGTGCATTACCCTTGATTCATTGATTTAACTCCTCACTACTCTATGTTCAGTTAGTTAACTAAAGACTATTTGACTAGTTAACTCAACTAGGTGGCAGTTCACTCTCATAACTTCTTGAAAGACTAGACTAGGTGGAAGTTAACTCCCGTAATTGTTGGTGTGTTTCCATATCACTCTATGCCACCACTATGGTGCATTGGTTCTCCTTTAGTGTGCACTCATCGATTTATATAGATTATATCATCTGCAAATTATTCATTATTCACAACGGTTAATGAGAATTCTTCTATTCTTTCTCTCCTTCTTCTTCTTTCTCAATTTCTCTCTGCAAATGTCTGTATTATTGTTTATATAGATCTATTATGTGCAGGTTCAACACATTTACATGGTATCAAATCTGACAGACTCCTAAGAAAAATATAAACCAAAATTTTTTGATGGTACAAAAGATTGAAGACAACGAAAAGATGGATTTCCAAAAGCAATTCATTCTCACACCTTACAACTATTTTGAAAGGAAGGAGAAAATATTCATACATATATGAACCAGAGGGTTGTACAGTTTAACCTTGAATATAGATACATAATTGACTTCAACAATAGAAAAATCCAAGTACTTAAATCACATGGATGAGGCACTCAGAACAATTTGTAGTCTTATTTCTCCCAATCTCCTTTTTCACATATCTTCTTGTAAGACTCCCAATGAAGCTTGAACCACCTTGGAATGGATCTTTCACAAATAGGATGAGATGAAGGGAAACATGCTAGAGGTGGATCTTCTCACATTGGATCCAAAAAGCTTCGACATTATCCAATATTTCTTTACAAAATTCAAGGATTTACTGTCGCAACTGAAAGCTTGCGAGGTTGATAAATTGAAGGAGGAGAAACAAATGGTTCTCACCATTATCTACAAGCTTGGTCTTGAATTATTTGTATTTGTATCCACATTCCATACTATCAGATTCTCCTTTGGAGCCACCTAGAAGATGCCTTCTCTTGAGGACTTTATTGAATCCCTAACACAAGAGAAAACCAAGCTCATCAACATGGGCACAATCAAAGGCCCAAGGGAACATGCACTCACTGTGAATGATATAAGTCACAAATATCATAAATATAAATGGAAATCTCATGCACATTCAAAGAAGTAAGGGTACACAAAACCCTTCACTGATGCCTCTAGATCAAAAGAAGAAAAGGGAAGAAAAGGGGAGAAATGCATGTGATGTCACAAAGGATTCCATTTGGAATTCACATGCATGAAAAAAAAATAGATTTGATGTCTCAAATAATTCAACAAAAAAACCTTGGATATCGCATCCTCGAGGGTTCCAAGAAGAAGAATTCAGAAGATCTGAATTCCAAGAAAGGCAATTCTAGCCATGCCTCGATTTTCATAAACTCCTTTCCCGATCCTTGGATCGTAGACTCAAGATCATCACATCACATGTATTATTCAAAAGAAGTATATTCTTCTTTGGATTCATGGAAAGTTCATCATATTCTGATGGGGGATAACTCTTCTATTGAAGTCACCAGAAAAGGAATGATTGAACTGACCAACAAAAGCTTTGAGAATGTGTTGCGTGTTCCCAAACTTTCTGTCAACCTTCTTTCCATGTATCAGATGAAGAATTCAGACACTAGAAAGAAATTCATATTTAAACCAAATTCGGTGGACATCAACGAAATGCAAACCAACTCTAGGGTTTCTACCTGTGAGATAAATTGTCAATCTAGATTGTATACATTTTCTGAATTCATTGAACTTGATTCTTCTTTACATATTACTCATGTTGATGAAAGTAGTAGGATATGGAACGAAAGGTTTGGACATTTGAATTTTATATACATGCAACAACTTAGCAAGAAAATATTGGTTGATGGTCTTCCAGACATCCATTTCTCCAAGGGAGTATGTAAGGGATGTGTTCTCGGAAAACACCCCCAAGAGAAATTTGACAAAGGAAAGTCTCGGTGAGATTCCACACCTTTAGATATGATCCATAGTGACCTTATTGGTCCTTTTCCACATCCATCCATTAGCAAAGTGAGGTTTGTTCTCATTTATTTTGATGATTTCTCACATTTTACATGGATCTACTTTCTCAGGAAAAAAATTGAGGTCTTTCAACACCTTAAAGATTTCAAAGCCCTAGTTGAGACATAGTTCAAAAAGAAGATCAAAGTCATCTGAAATGATAATGGGGGAGAGTATGTAAATCATGAGATCCATATTATTTTCCATGAGGCAGGGATTCAGTTGCAACACACAATTTCCTATACTCCATAGCAAAATGAAGTTATTGAGCGGAAAAACCAATCTCTAAAGGAGATGGCATATTGCATGTTGCATGCAAAGTCTCTACCACAAATACTATGGGCCAAAGCATTTAATTGTGCAAGATACAACCAAAACAGATCTATGGATAGATATTTCAAGGGTAAGACCCCCTATGAGGCTTGGAGCGGCCTCAAACCAGAAGTGACCGACTTTCACATTTTCGGTTCATGTGCATGGGCCCGAATTCCCTCTAAGAAGAGAAAGGCGCTTGATCCACAGAGAGCTGAGTGTATTTTTATTAGATACACTGATGGTGTGAAGGGATGTAGAATTATTGACATTTCCTTGGATCAGCCCACCATTGAGCGATGTTTCCAATTCGACGAAATTGTCTCGCATGCACCTTAGTAGACACATGAAGAACCCTTCATTCTTCCACCTATCCGAGATGATGAGCATGCACATGCCAACTCTTATTCAGACAAGAATTTTGACTTAGAGGACTGAGATGATTCAGATTCAGAGTCACTATAGTCAGATGTAGAGTTATAGCATATAGATGCAGTTGCAGAGCCAAAGCAGAGACCAAAGTGGGTACAAACTACTCTTCAGGATGCAGGGGATCTCATTGGTGATCCAGTAAATACTAGGAGGAATCGATTTGATTTCTAGGAGCCTCCTGTTGCACTCATTGCCATTGAATCATTTCCCTCTAGGCATCTTTTCTTGGTTTAATCTTCAAATCCACAGTCTTATGGTGAGGCTATGAGAAATCTATTTTGGGAATCCACCATGCAAGAGGAGTACAACTCCCTCCTCAAGAACTATAATTGGGATCTATTTCTCCTTCCTTCTGGGAGGAAACTAGTTATATGTAGATGGGCATACAGGACCAAGAGTAGAGTGAATGGACAGATCGGTAGATACAAGTCTAGGCTTGTCGCCAAAGGATTTCAATAGGTTCATGGTACTGACTATGATGAGATATTTTCTCTAGTAGTGAAGATGGATTCCATACCATTGGCACTTTCCATTGTGGCTTCCAAGAGGTGGGAATTCTATCATATGGAAGTGAAGAATGCATTTATTCATAGTGATCTCTCTGAGGAGATCTACATGGAGCAGCCCTAAGGGTTTATGCAGGACTCATCTTTGGTCTGTCGACTGAAGAAGTCCCTTTATGGCCTCAAGAAGGCTCCGAGGGCATGGTATGTCAAGATGGATTCCTACATGTTGTCACAAAACTTTGTACGTTGTAAATTAGACTCGAATGTCTACATGCTTAGGACGACTGATTCACTTCTACTTTTAGTTCTATATGTCGATGATTTGTTGATCACTTGGTGCTCGACTTCAACAATTGTTGCAGTCAAGAGGATTCTACATGACAGTTTTTTGATGATGGAAATGGGTCTTCTACACTTCTTCCTTGGACTCAAGATCAGTCGGGATGCATTGGGCATCAAAATATCTCAAGCCAAGTATGCATGAGATCTCATTGAGATATTTCACATGACAGATTGCAAGTATGATCTGACTCCTTTTCTATCATGAGTCAAACTTTAGGATGGCAGGGAGACTCCAATGGTTGACAAAACACTATATAGACAACTAATGGAGAGGCTTTTGTATCTCACACACTCCAAACTAGGCCTCTCATATGTAGTTGGTGCAGTTTCCAGGTTCATCCAGGAGCCACATGAGCCACATTGGAAAGCTACAAAGTGTACCCTTCGATACATACATGGCACCATCACCTTTGGGATTCATTATGAAACAAAATATACATTATATCTCAATGGGTTTACTAATTCCGACTAGGCTGGCGAAAGCACTGATCGCAAGTCCACATCTCGTTAATCACTAAGTTTTGGTTCCGGGCCTATCTATTGGTCAAGGAAGAAGAAAGATACCATTTCTCTATCTTCAGCCGAGGAAGAGTACAAAGGGTTAGTTAACATAACCATTCAAGCTATGTGGCTACAACATTTTATCACTAAGTTAGGCATTCAGTTTCATTGGCCAATCGTCATCTGTTGTGACAACCAGAGAAATCTGAAGTTATGAAAAGATCCAGTTCAGAGGAAGCAGAAGAAGAACATCGATATCTGCATGCACTACATCCAGGATTTAGTACACGAGGGGATCATTGACTTGCAGTTCTATCCTTGAGTAGAACATATGGTAGACATCTTCACCAAGACCTTCACTGAGCATAAGTTCCATTCTCTACGAAGTCATCTTGGAGTGAAGGAAACAGTTTCCTAACAACTCTTTTTCTTCTTTTTACATACATTTTACCTTGAGGGGGGGTTTCTCCCATGAGGTTTTCCCTCTTTCCTCACTTTATTTTAGTGTATCTTTTGTATTTGGGTACCTAACATGGCCTCGTTGTTGGGACCCGTTCTTTATTTTCACCATAGTGATGTTCAGGGGGCGTGTTGGAGTTACTTTACACACACCTGGGATTTACTTTTCCTAAGGTTTTTCCTTGTTTATTAGTCATAATTAGTCATTATATGGTCTCCTATATTTTAGTGGATAATATTCCACCTCGAGAATATTCTCTTTCAGTTGACACTTCAGCTTGACTAGTTGATTTAAGTTTAGATGCTGCATTGGTTTTGTCATGATGCAACATTGGGATGATCACCATTATAATTAAACCTTGCCTTGGTATCATCACCAGAATGGCACATTACCCTTGATTCCCTGAGTTAACTCCTCACTACTCTTTGTTCAGTCAGTTAACTGAAGACTAGTTGACTAGTTAACTCAACTAGATGGTAGTTCACTCCCATAACTTCCTGAGAGACTAGACTAGGTGGTAGTTCACTCTCATAACTACTGGTGTGTATCCAAATCACTCTAGACCACCACTATGGTGCATTGGTTCTCCTTTAGTGCACACTCATTGAGTTATATAGAGTATACCATGTGTAAATTATTCATTATTCACAACAGTTAATGATAATTCTTCTATTCTTTTTCTCCTTCTTCTTCTTTCTCAATTTCTCTCTGCAAATGTGTGTATTATTTTTTAGCTAGATATATTTTGTGTAGGTTCAACACATTAAAACTTGTAAGGAGTTATTTATGGAAGTGAAACAAAACTTTGTCTCCCACCTGAAACTTATGTGGCACCCCATGTTGATCATGGCATTGCTTGTACTTGGCATTATAATTTTGTAGAATATCCTCAACCTGTTGGCCGATGTGTTGGATCCACTGAATGAAATGGGTGGCCTTGTATGATTCTAGTGGATCAGGAGACGAGCCGACCAACGTGGTCACCAGGGGTAGTGAAACATCCATGGGGCCCAATGGTTGGAATCCCAACCCCACTCGAAAGGAGTTGTGGCCAGTTGAGCTATGTAGGGATCGATTGTAGCTATGATGGACATAGGGAAGGATACCATGCAATGTGCGGGGGTGCTTTGAAATGTACATGCATAGGATATGTTTAATCATCAAATTGACAAACTTATCTTGGCCATCTGTCTGGGGATGGAAGGCAATGGATTTGGTGAGCTTGGTATCCAGCAGTGATGAGAGGCTCGACCAAAATGTGCCAAGGAAATGACTGTCATTGTTCGAGATAATGGTTTGTGGGATCCCAAAATGTTTCCATACTCATTCAAAGAAGAGCTTGGCAGTGTCTTCTACTGTGTTGTTCTTCTTGTAGGTGGCTAGAATCGCCATCTTAGAAAAACGATCAACAACCACAAAAACACAATCATTTCCCCTTTTGGTGGATGGCAGGCCCGACATATAGTGCATTGAGATGGATTCCCATGTCATGTAAAGAGTATCTAGAGGGGTGTACAAGCCTTGTTTCTTAGTGCTCGTTTTGGTAATAGTGCAGGCAATGCAGGACTCGATATATATTCCAACATCATGTCAAAGTTTCATCCAGTAGAAATGTTTCTGCAATAGTTCCACTGTCTTTTTGATGCCAAAGACTCCTGCCACACACTTTTCGTGAGCTTCCCAAATCATCTTCGCACGATCTCTTGATGGAACACAGAGATGGCCCAGATGACAAAACAACCCATCTTGAAGATGGAAATTAGTGACCACTGAGTTGGTGCCCAACATTTGGTAGGTGTTGGAGAAGTTAGGGTTTGTCTCATAGAGGTGGGGCCATCTAGAGGTCTCGTGGCCATAAGATTCTAGCACTATGGTGAGTGTTGCGACTGGAGGTTGACTAAGGCAATCAACAACTCGTTTGGTACTTCCTATTTAATACTTGATGTTGAGAGGGAACGGTTGTAAGTATGTTGACCATTTATGATGGCTATCATTTTGTAATTTTCCTTGGGTCTGCATGAACTATAGTGGCTTGTGATCAGTGTGGATGATTGTCTCCTTCCTAAGAATGCAATGTCTCCACTAGCGGCAGGCTTTCACAGTGGAGTAAATTTCTTTGTCGTAAGTGGGGTACTTACGAATAACATCTGATAGTGTCTCACTATGATATTCCACGGGGTGGCCATGTTGAGTGAGAATGGTGCCCACAACATAGTCTAAAGTATTTGTCTCGATCTCAAAGGGATTTTGTAGTTCTGGTAATGAAAGTACTGGAGATGAACACAAATGCTTATTGAATTCATCGAAGGCTTGTTGTTGGGATAGGCCCCACACAATTTTTTCCTTACCGTCACCCCTGGTTACTTGGCTGAAGGCCCATGCAATATGAGAGAATCCCAACATGAACTTGTGATAGAAATTGGATGAGGCCTAAGAAGCTCTAAAGTTCAGTGAGTGTGGTTGGGGCTAGCCAATCACAGATGACCTGGATCTTGGCTGGATCCACATGCACACCATGTCAATCAATGATTTATCCTAAGTAATGGACCTTGTCCATGCCAACGGAGAATTTTTCCAATTTTTCATATAGTTTGTGTTGTCATAGGGTGTGTAGAACATGTTGAATATGATGCAAGTGTTCTGCCCAAATATTCTTGTAGATCAGGATGTCATTTAGATACACCACTACAAACGTATTGGTGAAAGGTCATAGGATATCGTCCATCATGCTCATAAAATTTGATGGATCATTTGAAAAACCAAAGGGCATGACCAACCATTTAAAAAGACCTTGTTTTGACTTGAAGGCGGTCTTCCATACATCTGCCTATTCTATTGGGACTTGGTGGTAGCCATACTTCAGATCAATCTTACTAAAGTATTTGGCCCCTGTGAGTTGATCAAGGAGGTTGTCGATTGGGAGAATCGAGTACCAATTTTAGAATGTGATTTTATTTAGGGCTTGATAATCAATGCATAGTCACCAGGTCTCGTCTTTCTTCTACAACAACACAATTGGTCTCCCACAAGGCGATGATCTGGGCTGTATGTGCCCCTTGTGGAGCAGTTCTTGGATCTACCTCTTTATCTCCTCATTTTCTAATAGAGAGCGGTGGTAGAATGGACCATTGGGTAGTGGTGCACCTGGTGTTAGATCGATAGGATGCTTGACCTAGGAGTGCATAGATACTCCGATAGGAGAGGATAATATATCTGAGTATTCATCCATGACATTATCCACTTACTTCTGTTGTGTGGAGAGATCGATAATGAAGGCCCTGGATGTGGCTGTGATATTTCACTCACTCTAAGACAGAATCACAAAGAAGACAAATTTTCTGGTCTGAGAGATGAACTTCCTACATTGCTTGGCAGAGATCAAGGAAATATAACTAGGAGGGACTACCTCGGGTGTCCTGTACAAATTCTTGTTCAAAGTAATAATAAAACTACGAAGCCTAGAGTCATATACAACATGACATTTCCATAAATAATGATGGCCCAAAAGAACATTACAAAATTCGAGAGGACAAACATCATACAATACCTCGTCTTTGAAGGGATTGATGTCATATGACATTTGACCCTATTGGCTAATGTGGAGATCACTTCCTTGGTGGAGCCATCCATTGGTGTAGGGTTGTGGGTGCGGCGTTGTCAGCAGGGCCAACTTGTTGATGAACTATGATAAGATGAGGTTCTTTTGGCTAACACTATCAACGATGAAGTGCAACATGGTGCCTTTTACCCACATCTAAGAATGGAAGAGGCACTCATCTTCTTATGGCTTCTCTGGTTCACCAAGCTGGAGCTTGGTGGTAGAAACGGTAGCACTGGGTTCCATGTCAATGATCCTTATTCCCTTTTCTGGTTGTGACTCAGAGTCAGAACCCACATCTAATTTAGAGGCTTTCACTTCGGCCACCAATGATTTCTTTGAGCGACAGCCAATAGTGTTATGCCAAGGGCTCTTATGAAAGTCACACCGCTTCCCAATATCTTTCTTTGTCTTTTTGGTGTCCTTATTTTCTTGCGGCTTGGAGTAGTTCTCTTGATACTGTGCATATTTTCTCTGTCCTTTTTTCTATGGGCTAGGGCCACCCCTTCCTAGCTCTTGCTATGAAGGGTTCCTAGGCCCAACTTTCTGTTTCTTTTGTTTGATCTTCTGCTCTATTTTGACAACATATCGGCAGGTCGCACCCGAGGACGAGATGTATAGAAATTTCATTTTGGTATAGATTTGTCTATGCAGAGAACCATGATACTTGAGCACTAGATGTCACTCTGAACTGTTGATACCTAGCTTGGTGCACAAGGTCTGGAAGATATTTGTGAACTCTAGCATTGCTTGGTCTCTTTCTTTCCATAGTGTGGTCCATTTGGTATACAAGTAGTCATAACTTCTGGCATGGTAGTATTGTTCCTTAATAACATCCCTGAAGGATTCCTAGGTGTCCATGACTGTAAATAATGAGGGTTTCTCTATTTTATTTTTCTCACATAAAGTTTCCCACCAATATTTGACATGGGGAACAACTTTGAGGAGTGAAAAAGTAATTTTTTCTCTATTCGAAAAATTATGGGCAGAAAAATACCCTTCTAGTTGATTCAACCACTTGTCTACAACATCTACATATATCTGACCTTCAAATATAGGAATATTGAAGTTGATTTATACCTTCAAGGGGGCAGTGCCTCTTCTCGAGGAAGATGTGTCACCTATCAGTAGCTACCGAAGGATTTACGTGAAACTATCTATCATCTTGTTCCTCTGTTGCGTGAGGGCTTCCTTAAGAAACATTTTGAAAGGATCTCCTATCCCATCATATTTATTTTCTCTTGCCATGAGAGGTTTCTTGGGCATGCGAGATATTTTTTCCTCAAGAGAAACAAGCTTGAGACACAATTCTTTGTACCCTGACCTCGTTGGGACATGCAGTAAGATGACATGGAGCAGACTGATCTGATACCATTGATCCAGATTTTATGAGAAAAACAAAATGGATAGAGATTATTAAAAGATGCTTAACAAAAAATAACAAAGATACAGTAAAATTGGTTTTCCATTCAATAAGGAAATAAGTTGAAACTGTAAAATGGAGCGGAAAACAAGCTTGTTGGAAAGGTGGTGCCTTATTTGCGAGAAGAGATGTGACGATTGTGCTCATTCGAAAGAAGATGATTAAAATGAGGATCTGAAGGCATTTTTACAATAAAAGGGAATTTCAAAAGCTCTAGAAATCCAAAAACCTAACCCTAGGAGATGAAGGGGTCAAAGTCTTGTGGGAACCTTTTGGGTAAGTTAGTACATCAACTTCTCAAGGTTGTAAATTTTGCATACGATCTTAGTTTTAGGCACATGATAGCTCGTTGGAAAGGTATCATCAAGGTGATTCATTTTGGGGGCTCAATCAGAGCCTATGGATATCATTGAGAATATCGATGCTGAAAACCTTCATTTAGGCCCTCAAAATGCCCCCAAAAGTTAAAAACTGCTAAAAATAGTAAATTGCCAACATTGCTAAAAAATTATTATGAGCGAGTTGGAAAATATGGGTGACCACCGATATCTACCTGGATAAAAAATTCACTCTTTGTATTAATTTGAATTCCTAACCAACTAAATTGAGTTGGAATTCCTAACCAATAAAAAGACATGTACCAAGGCAATTTTACTGTCTTCCAAACAAAGAAACTAAATTAGATCGATTTAGAGTTCATTTTCATTTCATTCCCATAAAAAGATGTGTATGAAAGAAAATTTTCTTATTTACTTATATGCACATCGTCTCCATTGACTTGAGTTGAAATGCATTGTCATTTCCTTCACAATGAAGAGACATATGAATGCCAAATTTTCTAGTTCCTTCCAAACAAAGAGCTTTAATTCGATTGAGATAAGTTGCATTGTCATTTTCTTCCAGTAAAATTACTTTTATGAAAACTAATTTTATTACTACCTTTTAAAAAAAACCCTCAATGTCAAATGTCAATGCATTATGGCTCAATTGAGTTGAGGCTCTTTCTTTGCCTTCTAAGAATTCCAAGTGGATTGAGTCTCTTGAATTTACATATTCCTTTCTTAATACCTTCTAACATTGATCCACTATTTAGAGCAGTAAGTGTAAAATAATCATTTACCTCATTTATAAGTAAAATCAAATTTAAAAAAATATTAAAAAACTATTTAAAACAGTAAGTGGGAAATAATCATTTACCTCATTTATAAGTAAAATCAAATTTAAAAAAATATTAAAAAAATATTTAGAAGTAACATTGATCCACTATTTAGAGCAGTAAGTGGAAAATAATCATTTACCTCATTTATAAGTAAAATCAAATTTAAAAAAATATTAAAAAACTATTTAGAACAGTAAGTGGGAAATAATCATTTACCTCATTTATAAGTAAAATCAAATTTTAAAAAATATTTATAAGTAAAATCAAATTTTTAAAAATTAAAGTTTTGTAAAAAAAATTTATATTTATTTATTTGTTTTTAAATAATTTTTTATTTACAAAATTAAAACAAATATAATATCACATTTAAAATAAGTTTATTCAATATATATTATTGTGTAAATTATAACAATTTCATTGGATTTTTTTAATAGTTTTGATGATGGTATATTTATTTATTAATATTTTTTTGATTCATTAGGATTGAAATCAATTTTGATTATGATATATTAATTTATTAAGATTTTTTTTAATATCACATAAAGGATTGATTTATTAATATTTTTTTTAATATTACATGATGATTGATTTATTAATATTTTTTGTTTGTTATGAATGAAATCAATTTTGTTAAGCTTATTTTAATTTATTAATATTTGGTTAATATCACATAATATTTGATTTATTAATATTTTTTTAGTTGGTTAGGAATGGAGTTACTTTTTATCATAGTATATTAATTTTTTAATATGATATAATGATTGATTTATTAATATTTTTTGGATTAGTTATGAATGAAGTCAATTTTGAATAACAAAAGTATAGTGATCTTAGAAAGCTTCTCTTAATGTTTTTCGAGTAGAAAAACAAAATTCTAAAGAATCATAAGTAAACATTTACCCTCTTAAAGTGAGATAGACCATTATGGACATTAATCATCATCACCATCATCATTAAATTATTAACATTTTTCAATATCACATACCGATTGATTTATTAATATTTTTGAGTAAATTATGAATGAAATCAATTTTGATTAGCCTAAATTAATTTACTAATATTTTTTTTAATATCACATAATGATTCTGTTTAGATAATTAGAGTTTTTTAATATATATATTTTTATAAATAAAATCAATTTTGATTCTAGTAACTTACTTTATTAATATTTGTTTTGTAAGATAATAATTTATATTTTAATTTTTTTAATATTTTTTTGTTAATACTGAAATCAATTTTGATTATATTAATATTTTTTTAAGTATCAAGTGATGATCGATATTTAATATGATTGATATTTTAATATTTATTTAAGTAATCTCTTTTAAAACCTTAATTAATCGTGTTTAAATTTAAGTTCTTTATAAATAAGTATTTGGACTTCGGGATTTTTAAATGTAGCTCGAGAATAAATCCCCAAAACTAGAAACTCTGAAAAGATTGATTATCCAATAATTGCTTTTAAGTTTTGATTAATCTTGTTTAAGCTTCATTACTTCAGAATTTCAGACTTCAGAGATTTTAGGATATGATGAATGGAAAACGTCCGAACTCTGAAGTGCGAAGTTGTTAATTACCTTTCAACCAAGCTTAACTTAATTAATTAAGAGTTAATATTTCGGCGTTTTAATGCTTCATGGATCTATGAGTTATCTCTTTGTTGTATTTCCGAAAAGTTGTCCCCGTAGTGACGTGTCAAAGATGGCGTCATTCTAGATGATTTGTCGAGACCAAGGGGTGCCACGTGTTACTTAGAATCATATGAATCCTAAGCTGAAAAGGTAGGAAATGGATGCCATGTGTCAACCCAAGGAAGAATCAAAAGCTACACGTGTACTATGACTCATGTCCTTTAAAGGTTTGTGGAAAAGTGATAATTGACACTTTTGGGTTTCGAGACTTTAAATGTGAATACCTATCAAAACGCCCAAAGCGGGAAGCTTCAAAACAACCTTTAGTGATTTTACTCTTTAACAATGAAGAAGCTCCAAAACTCAGGGAGAAAGGGGATTCTTCAATCAACATGAGAACTTTATCAACAGTGGATATCTTGTGCGGTTTATGACTAGATGTAAATTTGATTTAATCATTCGAAAGTTGACTTCTGAGTTAATATTTAGTAAATATGAAGTTCAAGAAAATAAATATTAAGGATTAGGATTATATGTGTTCCAACAAGCTCTGGGCGACCAAATACTTTAGTAAGATTGGTCTGAATTCTGGCTACCACCAGGTCCCAATAGAACATACATATGTATGGAAGATTGCCTTCAAGTCAAAATAAGGTCTTTTTGAATGGTTGGTCATGCCCTTTGGTTTGACAACTGTTCCAACAACTTTTATGAGGATGATGGATGATATCCTGTGACCTTTCACCAATACTTTTGTAGTGGTGTATCTGGATGGCATCCTCATCTACAATAAGACTTGGGCGGAACACTTGCGGCATATTCAACAGGTTCTGCACACCCTGCGACAACACAAAGTATATGAAAAATTGGAAAAATGCTCCTTAGACATGGAAAGGGTCCATTACTTAGGATACATAATTTATTAGCATGGTGTGTATGTGGATCCAACCAAGTTCCAGGTCATCTGTGACTGACTAGCCCCAACCACACACACTGAACTTCAGAGCTTCTTAGGCCTTGCTTGAGATCGGAAGAGCGTCGAGACCGGGAAATTTGTCTTCTTCGTGATTCGCTCTCAGAGTGAGCGAAAGATCGCAGCCACATCCAGGGCCTCCGCGACCGATCTCTCCACACAATAGAAGCAAGTGGATAAGGTTGTGGAAGAATATTCAGATATCTTCTCCTCTTCTCCTGGGGTAGCTCTGCACTGCCAGGTCAAGCATCCCATCGATTTGACTCCATGTGCACTGCTACCCAATGGGCCAGTCTACCGCCGCTCTCTGTTAGAAAACGAGGAGATCAAGAGGCAGATTCAAGAACTGCTCCACAAGGGGCACATCCGTCCCAGCTCATCGCCTTGTGGGAGCGCAATTGTGCTGGTGCAGAAGAAAGACGGGACCTGGCGACTCTGCATTGATTACCGGGCCCTGAATAAAATCACAATCCGGAACCGGTACCCGATTCCCCGAATCAACAACCTCCTTGATCAGCTCACGGGGGTCAAATACTTCAGTAAGATTGATCTGAAGTCTGGCTACCACCAGGTCCCAATAGAACATACATATGTATGGAAGATTGCCTTCAAGTCAAAAGAAGGTCTTTTTGAATGGTTGGTCATGCCCTTTGGTTTGACAACTGTTCCAACAACTTTTATGAGGATGATGGATGATATCCTGTGACCTTTCACCAATACTTTTGTAGTGGTGTATCTGGATGGCATCCTCATCTACAATAAGACTTGGGCGGAACACTTGCGGCATATTCAACAGGTTCTGCACACCCTGCGACAACACAAAGTATATGAAAACTTGGAAAAATGCTCCTTAGACATGGAAAGGGTCCATTACTTAGGCTACATAATTTATTAGCATGGTGTGTATGTGGATCCAACCAAGTTCCAGGTCATCTGTGACTGACCAGCCCCAACCACACACACTGAACTTCAGAGCTTCTTAGGCCTTGCTAATTTCTATCGCAAGTTCATGTTGGGATTCTCTCATATTGCATGGGCCCTCATCCAATTAACTAGGGGTGGCGGTAAGGAAAAATTTGTGTGGGGCATGTCCCAAAAACAAGCCTTCGATGACTTGAAGAAACGTTTGTGCTCATTCCCAGTAATTTCATTACCATACCTACAACATCCCTTTGAGATCGAGACAGATTCTTCAGACTATGTTGTGGGCATTGTTCTTACTCAACATGACCACCCCATGGCATATCATAGTGAGACACTGTCATGTGATGTCCGTAAATACCTTACTTACGACAAAGAAATGTACTCCATTGTGCAAGCATGCCTCCAGTGGAGACATTACATTCT
>CBVK0101578679.1:0-13073 GCA_900067695.1 Picea abies | reverse complement strand
TCTCGCATGCTAAGCGAGCGCTCTACCATCTGAGCTACATCCCCATATGACATAGAGTGCAACCTTCTACCTTTCAGTAATGAGAATAATATTAATCCAAAGAGGACCAGCTAACATATTTGGTTAGCTGTGACGAAAATAAATATAAGTATAGCCGTCTGAGGGATCGAACCCAGTTTACCGCTTGAGAAGAGTTAGAAGAACTCATTTAAGACATGCTAACGCCGTTGAAGAAAAGGTAAGTGGGGTTAGCAAGCAAATTTGAGAAAAAGGATGGAGATACGCGTGACAACCTTAACCCCACTGGCCTGTCCTGCTTTGTTAAAGAACGTTGCACGGAAGCGAAGGGAGTATGTGGGACGCCGTCTCGTAACTCTCAATCGAATTGAATTCACCATTCGATTACCAACCACTTCTGATAGAACGCTGACTCGGACACTCAATGAGATCAAATGGGACAAAATTCAAAATTGTAAAGCATTACGTGGTTAATATTATATTTATATTAAAGTGTAGAAATCTTGATGAATAGTTTTATTTAGTATTTTTTTTCTCAACGAATTTACCTTTAACTGTGGAGTTTTCTCCACTACCAAGTCTACTTAGTTTGTTACCTTCTTATATTTATATTAAAGTGTAGAAATTTTGATGAATAGTTTTATTTAGTATTTTTTGTTTTGACTCAACGCCTTTATCTTTACCTTTAATTGTGGAGTTTTCTCCACTACCAAGTTTACTTAGTTTGTTATTTCATTTACAAGTATTGTGTCATGTGAATTATTTAGTTAGAATTCTTTTTATTTTTTTTATTTAAGCATTAAGGGGTTTCCATAGTGCAATATATTAGATATTATTTTGGGGATTAAATGTATAGAGTAAGTTATTAATCTATGACTCATATATATAAGTATTAGTCACAACTGACCAATAATTTTCATGATTTGAATAGTTCACTTGGCACTCGTTGCATCGGGTGATGCTCACAGGGATGAAGAAGTGAGATTGAAACCAACGAAATTAATCACATAGCATCCATCATCACTTATGGGGCTTGCACCCAGTAACCAAGACTTCCCGAGCAGTCACCCATCCCAAGACTCATTTGGCTCAAGCACGCTTAACTGTGGAGTTTTACATAGCTTGAGATTAATAAAAATAGACCCCAATGGTCATTGTCAAATTAAGGTACTTTCACTATCTTAGAAATAACAAGAGCCAAAGTCGAGAATTTGTCATTCAATTGGGTCTGTGGGAGAGACCATCTATACATCCACTCATGTTGTTATCTAACCATGTAACTAGCCATGTAATGTGACCTACTCTCTACCTTGGAATGAGTTCATTGAGTTTGGGATGCTTGAAGTGGTTCCTTACTCATGTTGTAGCAAGGCTCGATCCAAAAATCAAATACTTAATGTGGATGGCCCATCTTCGCCTAGATTTTCTCTCCTAGACTATACTATGTAAGGACAAGTTCATATAGATTGGAGATCTATCTACCTATGAAAAAGCTCAGGCTCCTTCTTATTAAATAAACCATCATTTTGCCTCTTCCACAATAAAATAAAATTTCAACGTGAACAAAAAGCTAAGAAAACTAAAAACCTATAGCAATGGAATGGGAGCAAAGGGAAATTGACCACACAAAGACTTATCCCAAACCCAAGTAGACTTAGCAAGGAGGAAAAACTAGAAAAAGGTGTCTTAGCATTTCAATACGCTCACACCAAGGACATTTTGGATTCAAAACTCTCAAGTGAGTGAATTTTCCATCTAACTAGCATGATTAATGGCCATGCAAAAATTGATTTCTTATATTCCACTTATGCCCTTCATATTCTGCTAAGCTAAAATAGCCAAAAAAAAACTTTGACTTGAGGCTCCAAAGCTTGTTCAAGTGACCATTCATCTTTGTTATTGTGCTCAACCATCTGTAACCAAAAGAAGTATTATATTTAGCAAATGTTTTGGATATTTCAATATTTTGTCATGCCACTAGGAGTGAGGAGGTTGAATGATTCAGATCGGATCATCATATAATTTTTCATCTATATTGGTACTTTCTATGTGGAAAAATTGGAGGAATCATCTTGCAGAGCCATTTTGGTGGCAGGTCCCAATTTGGAAAATTGGGATCTGGAACCTTCTGAATCAATTTTGAGGCATTAAACAACATTTTTGGGGGTTACAATGTTCAAAACATGTACACACCCTTAACAGTCTTCTACATTCTAAGAACCTTTCAGACATTACACCTTATCTACTTTGAGAAAATTCCATGGCTTGCCACACGAGGCCCTACTTTTCCAATTTATCTAGACTATTATAAAGGCTGCAGGAGATATACATCAGTTCCTCCTTCACATGTATATCATGTTCTATCGAATATAAAAAATCTTCTCCCACTATAAAATCCATCATTCTCCTCCCCCAAACCTCGCTTGGTTTGGGAATCAATGTCCAAATTATTTTAGTCCAAACTATGCAACAAGGATTTTTGAGATGAGATACATTTAAAATAAAATGAGTTATGTACATTATGAATTTTTTTTTGGCTCCCTGAGAGTGAGGAAACTATATGGATTGTTGGTCTTATAAGGTTGCATCCATAAAAGAATTAACAAGCCTTTCCCTAGGGAAATAAAAAAACTATATGTACTTAAAAACCATGGCTATGTCTATCTTCTTCATAACACTCTCAAGTTGTTTGCAAAAATTAGTCCATGTGAACCGAAACTACATAGAGTCATGACACTAAAATTTATTGGGGTCATATATCCCTAGCTTAGATTTCAATAAATACCATGCCTCCTCCTCCTCCCTAGTGGCATGTGCACTTGTGGCCAACCTTATTTGTCTTCTAAGCCCTCAACCCTGTTAAAGTCACTACAAACCAGCCATGGGCCTTCAATAGTTTTCCATTCATCCCTATCTTGTTCTAAAATTGGATTGACTTCAATAAATATGCAAGACTAGAGGTAGGATCAATTAAGAAAGTTGATTGAATCAAGTTGACTGACTGATAAAGAAGAATCAATTGGATGAATATTGATGACAAAGTTGACTAGCATATCGACTAGACGTAATTGACTAGTGCACATATGATAACGACCGAGCATGGATATTTTCTCAAAATCAATGAATGTGTGTGTTGAAGGATTGGTGGGAGCCTTGTTAATGATATTTGCTTATTTAGACAAATTACAGTGAGAATGGAGTATTTATGTGGCATTTGATTACTAGGACAATTCAACTAGTAATAGCATCAATTACTAAAACATAAGTTGAGCCATTTTGATAATTTAAGGGATGCAAAAGAAACCAAATTTATCTAATCTAACCTTGGATATGTCCCATAAAATGGTGGACTGAAGGATGAGATGGGTCGGATGAGCAAGTTGGAGATTAGAAAATCTAACCGTCAGAGTCAATTGACTCCATCACAAACGACTTGGAGAATTGTTGTATTTTTCCAAAGAAGAAAGAAGATCCTTATGGAAAGGACATACCTCAAATTTGTTACCATGGGTACTTGGCAATGTTAAACACAACCCTATGGATGTGGAATCCGATAGGACATGGAAGTTTACAATTGTCAAATGCTCATTGATTGACATTCTAATATTTTATAATAAATGGAGTTTATTCCTCATTGAGGTTCTCCTTAATAATATATGTGTTATGTGATCGATGTTTCTAAGATTAATTGGCTATTTCTTATTATATTAAATGATTAATATGGAAAGAAGTCTAAATTGTAATATTCATTGGACATAGTTGACTATTTTGTGTAACTAGGTCTATGGTGTAGATACAGGGCAATTTTGACTTTCCCACTCAAAATTGGATCAAGTTGGCATTAGAGTGAAGTTATTGTTATCCTAAGAAGTGTATAGTGAAAACTAGACTTAGGATATTCAAATGGTGAAGACCATTGTTACGTGAAATTACCTGTAATTTTGCTTTGAGTCGAATTATGATGGTAGAAGACCAAGATATTAGTAAATATGAAGGTGGATTTAGAAATTTAGAGATGCATGTAGAAGGTATTGCAAAACTTCTATAAAATATGGTTCAAGTGATGGACAGCAAGACACGCGTTGTAGGGAAATTAATAGTGGATAAAAGGAGAAACTAGAGAGTCCCAAGACATACCTTGAGAGACATTTCATCTGGTAAATGAACCACAAACTTCTAGAATCCCTTTTGAATTCGAATATAAATCCTTGTGACGGTCATATGGACTTTGGTCTACTAAGTAATTGGTTGAGGTAACTAAAAGCCTATTTTAGTTGCTGTGGGTTCATTGACACACAAAAAAATATTATTTCTCTCGACTAATAAAGGAGGTATATGCACTACTATGGTGGGAGAGTCTATATCATAAAATATTCCTTACCAAAAAGAAGCAAGTTGCAAAATGGGAGTAGTTTGAGGCCCTTGTTAAGAATCAATTCTATCCCATGGGATATGAGGAAGAACAAGAGTTTAAGTAGCACCATCATGCAGAAATGCATGGATAAAGAGTTTAAGAATGTACAACATAGTTCAAGAGGATGTAGATCTTGTTAATATATTTTGACAATTTTGACACCAGGAGTTAGTTAAGTTAATATTGGTTTAGTGTAATTTTGGTTTAATGTAACTTAGGTTGAAGTGTGCTTTCATGCTTTACTATTTCAATGGTCACAATCTTGTTCTACACATGAGTAATATGATGGTTCAAACATCTCCTCAATATTAATAACACTTGATATGTGGCTTAGCATTTGATTGGTCCATGATCTCTATATAAGAGCATGGTGGGCCATTTGTTGATCATTAAATTGAGAGATATTCTTGTAAATTATTTTATGGATTAATCACTTGCCTAAGTGTCATGAAATATTTCCCTCTTTGAGGGTTTTAACCACATAAACATTTGTGTCATGATCTTTGATCTACATGTGATTGTTTCTCTTAATTTGTTCAACCTATGTGGATATACCCTATTTTTCAAACATGGTATCAGAGTGCTTTTTTGAAGCTTTGCTTCATTATTGATCAAGATTGAGCTTGGTAGTTGTGTTGCACGCATAAGGTGTTGTTGTGGTTCTACAATTTACAATCATTTATGGGCCAAGTTAACCACTCCATTTCATTTGGAGCAGGTTTCCAATTAGGAACACCTTTCATTTTGTTTGAAAAGGATTCCATTTTCCCAAGATATGGTCATTTCTCTTTGATGATTCAACAAAGGCAGTAAACTTTTCGAATTATAATTTTTATTTTAATATTTTTGGCTTTTGTTCAAAGTTTATTTAGCACTTTTGGTCAATTTTTAGTTTCTTCAGTGTTGATCTCAGTATGCTCTTCACTTTGCTCTTTGAGCAAACCTAGAAAATTAAAAAAATGTCCAATGTTTTGAGGCATGTCTAACTCTATTGTTTGCTAAAAAAATACTTATAATCTTAATTTTATTTAAGTTTTCTAGCATTGTTCCTAGTTTTATGGCCACACTTTAGAAGTTCTTCATGGCCCTTGTTCTAGTTCTACTCTCTTTTATGTCTTTGTGGTGGAAAGATCAGTGCTTATAAAAGGTTGAGCCCCTTACCTTACCTTGACCTTCTTCACGATCTTATCTATCTCAACGGTATTTTCTTTCTGCACTGTCTTAGCTCTCAAAACTCTTATATTTTGTGTGCATTTGATGCAACTATCCTTTCTTCCAATGTTTGTGTTGTTCCCTTAGAAATAATTCAAAGGAGACCATTACCTTGGGAACCACCCTTCACATGGGCTCCTCCAATGTAAATCCCTTTTTTTAATCATCGCCCTTTGTAGAAAGCACTTTGAAACACATGTGGGACACTTACTTTAGAGAATTCATGAAATCCTTTTGAAAAAAAAGTTAACCAGAGTTTAAAAAGAAGACCCACCACCCAGTTGTGCTACATGGACAAAACACAAATCAAGATAGTGCCACTCAACATCACACAAACTAAGATTCCACATGGACCAACCATTACTCGACACCTCATTGCGCACCCACTACCATGTGGAACTATCTCTCCTAGTTATGTGGCACCTTGTCATGTCAACATGCCACATCACCCTACAACCCGTCACATGAATTGTCATGCCACACCAAGATTTCCCATGTCAACATCATTTCAGCAGTTCAATTACCTACCATGTGGCACTCTCTCAATATACCATGTGTCATTAGTGGAGGACACTCCCTCCATTCATATTTTGACTTTGGCAATGATTTTAAAACATGCATAACTTTGTCATCTAAATTCGGGTTGGAGTGGATTTTTTTTTCATTTTGAGAAGATTTTTTGTGATATACACATTGATATTGTTAATTTTTACAAATTTAACTATTAGAATCCCTATTCATCAAGTTTTGTTAGAAAACCACCTTCAATCTACATTTTGTAAACTTGCAAGAGGTATAACTTTTGTATTTGAGGTGTTGGTAGGACCTTGGGAGTTGTGGATGGGATGGAATGGGTGTCATGGAAACTAAGGAAACTATGGAGATAATGGATCACATAGTAGGGGTTGTGTTTGCATAGGGTTGTGTCTCTATGTGAGGGAAGTCTCTGCTTCATAAAACAATACTTGTTGGGATTTTGAGTGATATAAGAGTTGAGTCATTTAACCATTAATGTGGTTGCATGTAGGTGGTGCCAAAATGAGAGTTCAATGTTTTTAATATTTCAAAGGTAGGGATGTTCTCGAGCAAGTTAAGTCACATTTATGTTCCTAAAAGTTGTTTCAAAAGGAATGTCTTATCTTGCATTGATGACTGGATTAGTTAGGATTTGTCAGGGATTTAGTTCAGATAAGTGGGATCGAGTAGAAGATCAATGGTTAATATGGTGTGTGCTTTTTAAGGAATTGATCTCAATCAAGGTAGTTAAAGCATTACTTTTTAAGGTAAGTTTTGGCAAGAAAGTAGATCATTTGAAAGTGACAAGGGTTGTTTTTTTTAAAGTGCATAATTTTTCTAGTAAGTTCTATCTAAGTAGTCAATTTCTATTTTAGAGTCATTTTACTTCCATATTATAATATGGCCAATTCAAATGAGATCCAACTAACAAATACCAATTATTTCTCTTGGAAATCCCATATGGTGTATTTTTTGAGAAGTGGCTTTACCAAGTCAAATTGGAATAGAAGTTACACCTATGGATGGATTGAATAGAGACGAATGGGACAATAGAAATGACTTAACACAAAATCAAAGGGATGTCCATTTCCAATGATTTATAGTTTCACTGTCAAGGGGTTGATACCCCTAATGCAACTTGGATAAAGTTGGAAATTGTGTTTGGTAAATACAACCAAATTTGAGCTAACAATATTAAAAATATACTCATATCTTTGAATCTTAATGATTCAATTGCATTGAAGTTTTCTTTCAAAGTTCAAGATACTTAGGCTCGTAGTTCTATTTTGTGGAATCAAGAAAGATGATGATCAATCAATTTTATTATTCTCCCTAACCTTGGAAATGTCTACTATGTTTTTGTGTCTATCTTTTACTATGTTAAAGATTCTTTTATTAATTGTTAAGGTGGTTCTTATAGTATGGCCTCTTTTGACACATTTTGTGATTCTCTAGTTTGAGAGCAAGATGATTTATTGCATCTTGGATTTATGATTTATATAGGTACCTCAATCAATTCCTTAGTGTCACAACAGAAGTAAGACCCTAAGCATCCCAAAAAGAAACACCATTGAAACCACAAACCAAACAACGGTCCCAAACCCTCTCAACCCCCTTATTCTCCTAACATTGATAAAGGATCTAAGCCAAAAGGAGAGAAGTTTGACAAGCATTGTAATTTTTTTCAGTGGGATGGCCATCAAGAGTCTCAGTACTTCAAGAAGATGGAATCCCTCAAAGTAACCATGAAGAAGAACAACCTTCAGTTGGATAACTCATCTTCTCCTTCATCAAAAGGACAAGCTTTTTCTCCTTCTATTTTTTCTTTCAATGCATCAAATTTTAGTTCTTCAAATGAGTGGATTCTTGATCCATGAGCTTCGTATCATATGGCTAAGGATCAAGCCAATTTTTTTACTCTAAATTATTGTAACTCCAAACAAAAATTTGTTGGTGATGATAGATCTCTAGGTGTTGAAGAATCAAGAATTATTCATAACCGATGGTCACTTATGATGTACTATGTATTCTTGGTCTCTTGTGCAACCTTCTTTGTGTCTATCAAATCACTTATTTTGATGAATAAAAAACAGTGGATTTTTTGCCTCATCAAGTTGTAATCAATAACTTAAAGGATACTCAACATATTGTAGCACTTGGAACAATCAATGATATTACCAGATTTTACACATTTGAAAACTTTGGGTCACCTTCTCTTCCTTTAAATTTTATTTATCATAGTGATGATATGAGCAGACTTTGGCATGAGAAAGTTAGCCACATGAACTATTGCTCATACGGTCACAAGTCTTTTGCTCATTTCTTGTAAGAATTATGTTTAGGTTATGGTGTTTGTTCATATCTATTTCAATTTTCCAGCAATGCATATACTTTGTACCATTCACTAGTGTATGCATATATTAGGGGAGTACTAATATTTACAAGAAACAATTGGAAGATCTATTTATATAGTATGGACATAGACATAAAAAATAAAACATATTGTTTATAGACAAAGGTCAATACTATTAAGAATAAAATAGCAACAACAATTGCTTCAGACTACCATCAAGTTGGGAATTTGATGGATCTTATAAAAGAGAGAAATATTAAAAAAAAAAAATTGCATGTTCTTTCCCAAATTGTCTAAAGCCTTATACAAAGATGAGGCGTTGGTTAAAAACATCCAAACCCACTATCCATGATGACAAGTAACAGTTGTAGTTTGATTTTTAATTTAATAATCTTTTATATCAATAATCAATTGGGTTTATCCCAAGTGGCTAAGAGGAGAAGATGTTATCCTTCCCACCCAATTTCAAATCCCACTTGTGACATGTTCACTCTTCCTGAGTTGATTGTGGATTGGGGTTCTTTGTGAGGAAATTGTTGATTGGAATGGCAAGGTATCAACAAAATCAATGTCGCATACCTGTTGGAGGGTGGGATGAGTAGTTGCACGTATTAAAAATAAATATAAATAAAAATAAAAAACTTGTATATCAATAAAAGATACCTCTAGTATGTCAATATTATTATATTGACGTTACTTTCATTTCAATATTTTTAATATAAGAATGATGGTGATAATTGTATTTGTTTTAGAAGTTAAGTGGGTCTATCCAAAGTGATTGCGAGGAAAATCGTTGTCCTCGCCAACCAAGTTCAAATCTCATGATGTGACATGTTTCTCTTAGTGAGTCATTTGTTGAATATCATGAACATTATGATATTATTGACAAAGCCTCGAGCTTATGAAAAATCCAGTCTACCCCAAGTACCATACTCGGAATGAGGGGAAGCGTTTGGCAGGTTTCGTTGGAATATATATTTTGAGTATTAAAAAAAGTATAATTGTTTTAGAAATTGGTTATTGACAAAAAAAAATGAATGAAATGTAAATGATGTTGTTTTTTTGGAAAATTGCATAACATATTTGTATCAAGATTTACTTAATAATTTTGCAATGTATAGATAGCAATATCAATCAATAGATTGTGTTTCTTTTCTTGCAGATACATTGAGATATTTATTAAATAAACCATTGATTATATTTAATGTGAATGGAGTTCTGATACATGCAATGCATACAAGATCATTACAAAAAAAAAAGCATTGCCAAGAAATCCAAACATCCATACAAGAACAAAGATTTATTTTAAATGCCCAAGAATAGAAAATTCTTTGAACAACGCTTTAGTATTTTTTAGGTTGATCTATCAACATTAGTGCAACACAAAAATGTGAATGATTTTTTGCCATTTTTCATTTGAAAGAATAGAATTGAAAAGGAAACAATCAAAAGTCATTTTGACTCAAGATGATTGTGACACAATACCTAGATAGGGTTATGTTAGTGTTGGGATTCCACATGTATATCTCAAAACTTTAAACAAAGTTTGGGAGATCTAATGCCAATAACACAATGATTCAAAAGAAAAACATATTTGTAGTAATGAAGGGAACTATGTAATTACCGAAAGATTGTAATTGTGATGATGTGAATGACACATACTTGTTAAATTTATCATGGTCATGCTTGCTACTTCTAAATGATATCAATTATGTGAGAATTATTGTAAAACCCTTAAAACTATGTTAAATAATATAATTAGTACATTTTACTCTAATATTTTTTTTATGTGTGAAAGTGTTCTATATGTTAATAAAATAATCTTTTGATGATTTTATATTCATTTATGTTTGATAATTTTAGTAATAATTTTAATCTTTTTTTTCACAATAATGGATATATTTGTATTAGAAAAAAATATGTTTGAATCAAAAAACAATGTAGTATAAAATATTTAAAGTTTAGCCACAACCTGCTGACAAAATGATGCAATACGTCACCCAAAATTTCCTAACAAGAATTATCCTAGTCCAGTTTGTGTATTCATGGTAGGTATAATGAGATACAAATTGAAACAACAACAAAATTGCACAATAAAACATAACAAATATAGAGAAAAAAGAACTAGAAATTATGCCCGGGAAGGGTGTCAACTTTTGTGCCAACCAAGTCTCCATAGTTGTATCATTTGCATGCATTTCCACTGCAAATTGGTCCACAAGGTTAGATGCACCTCTATGACCTTCAATAGACAAGTAAGAAGTGTATTGGACATCCACGTCCTCTTTGATGACTAGAAAGAAACCACACCACTGAGGGAGGAATCCCTGGTAGACACACGATAGGCACATAAGCTAACAAAGCGAGGAGATGAATTAACAACCTCTGGTGGGAAATGAAGGTGAGTCGAAATTTTTCTAACCAAATATTCCAAGGAGACAAGTTGCAATTCAAGCTCTAGATACTTATAGCAAGAGACGAACATGAAGGTGGATACTTCCTTCTTTATTTCTTTAAGCTCCAACAAGTATGTTGTAGTTTCTATTGCTCATTCATCTCTTACCATGTTCTTTGATTTCATTTTCCTATCATAATTGTCTTCCCAATGGGTCCATATAAGAATAGTGGAATTCATTACACTATGTTGGGCCTCAACAACTCATGCTCACACCATTGTAAACCCCTTTGAACCTCTCATAGTTCACACAAAACACAACATTTGTGCTTGCAATGACAATAACCCATGTATATAGGAAGGAGAGATGTGTTCTAGAATAGAATGTCATGTGTAAAAAGAACCATCTAGATATGCAAGTGAAACCTGTCTAGGCTCCCTAAATCACCTTCATTATATACCATTATTGCAAAGATATAATGGTCAAGAATAAGAGGAGAATCAATGGCTTTGGGTCATTCTAAAAACAACAAAATAATAAACCCACACACAAATTACAAGTTACTCCTCATATTTCTCATAACTTCACATGTCCATGGGAGAGTTGTATGGATTAATGCAGGTTGTGGGAGCCTTAAATCCCCATATATTCAATCTTGCATGATGAGACACTTGTAAATATTGACTTAACATCCATAATTAGCATCCATTTCAAGGGAGAGGTATGAAAATTGTATTCCCCACATTTACCTTGATTTGACCTTCTTTCAAACTCACTCATTGATTGGCTTGGGTGTCAGCCTCTTTATTTTCTAATCGAAAAACTTGAAAGAAGTAAAGTATTTCAAAGTATTGATTTACAAGAATAATGTTTTGTGTGAGATGGGATAATCTAAACTTGTGGAGGGGGAATGTTGAAACAAAAATCCAATGATGATCAAAGAATCCATGATTACTATCTCCTTCTTCATATATTTCTTCCTTTAACATGACTAGGCCTTAAAAAAATGCTAGTACCTCCACTTTGTTGTTGTTTTTCCATTCCCTAGGCACTATGCTACTCTATTTATTTTTTAAATTAAATGTGACTAAAAGTGTATACCTTCCTTAAAAGATTTTTGTATTATCAATATATGAAAATTTCTACAATTATTAAAGAATTTTTTATTTTCAATACTAACATGTTTGATACAATCTATGCTTAATAGAAATTATTGAATAAAAAGATAAAAAGATGAAGAAAAATTTAAAAGGATCGATTTGCAAATGATGAATGTCTTGAAATCCAAGAATTGTGTATCTTTTATATTTGTTATTTTCCATGTGTAGTTAATATGTCATGCCTTCTGGTTAAAGTATACAACTATGAAAAAAAAACTAACAAAAAAAAAAAAAGTGTAATCAGATATTCTTATTTTAAAATCTTATTTCATATTTTTTAAATTTAATTTTGCACTTACTAACTTAAATTTTGGAATTTTTTGGAATTTTGGAATCCAATGTTTCCACATTCAAAACCAGATTTGACACTTTATAAACCCAAATTTCACAGTTTAAAAACATAAATATGTTTTTTTATTTCTCAATAAGAAAAAAAAAAAATCCATGATTTAAGCATTTCACACTCATGAAAAAAACTAAATTTTATTTTAAATGAATCAGCTATAAAATTATCCATAAATTGTTTAAAGCAAAGATAACCTAATCTAATGCCCAAACATCCATCTTCGTAACTCAACATTTATCTCTCACATAAATTCTTTATTATTTATAAATCATAGTGTATGTGAGCAAAGCTCAAGGAAGACCATTTTGATCTAGTGTTAATAAATATCTCCATGAATAATTTAGACAAAATTTAAAGTGGATTTAAAATTATATTCATAATTTTCAACAAATAGATAGAATTATGTAAATTGTTTAATATCATTTAATTATAATTAACTTAGATTCATCTTAATTTCAAATCTATTAAACATTAGTGATTTAAAAATATATGATACAAATCTCTTAATACTTAAAAGATTATAAATTAAGATGAATTATTTTAATCTCTAGTTTTATAGTAACTTTAAAAATAAATTATTATTATTATTATTTTTAAAATGATTAATATGATTTCATTAATATATATATATATATATATATATATATATATATATATA
>CBVK0101578678.1:0-12533 GCA_900067695.1 Picea abies | reverse complement strand
AGGGTCGACGTCTCCAATTTGGAAAAATCTACTAAAAGTGCTCCCGATTATAGACCATTGGTTATGCTGGAGGTTGGGTAGTGGGTTGGCAATCCAGGTAGGTAGAGATTCTATCTTGGGCTTGGGAAGGTAGTCCATCTTATCGTCTGATATTATTTATGCCTTAAAGCAGCAGGGCATCACCTTTCTAAACCAGGCTCTAAATTTTGCGAGGCCGGATCATCTTAGCTCCTACTGGAAAGAGGGATCCACTTTAGACTTATCGGGCGACTTAGCGAAGGAATGGGATCATTACCAGAGTGTCCTCTCTAGGGTGGGTATTTAGTTACTGGACAGAGAGGATGAACTCTTGTGGGCAGGAGGTGATAAGTCGGGGATCCTCTCGATTAAAAATTTATACAAGGCATTGGCGGAGATCTAATGGCACCATACTATAAAAGGTTGGAGGTATAAATTATGGAAATGGAATGACCATACTATAAAAGGTTGGAGGTATAAATTATGGAAATGGAATGTCGCTTTGAAATTAAAACTTTTTTACTGGCTCATCCTGGAAAACAAAGTCCTCACTTGGGAAAACCTTGTTTTGAAGGGATGGGAAGGCACGAGCTTTTGTATCCTTTGTGCTAGAGGACCTGATAATGTAAACCACTTGTTCATCCACTGCCTTTTCCCCCATCGTGTCTGGCTTCTTATTTCAGGGGTCCTCAAGTTTTTTTTTATTTTGGGATGGGTTATCAGTTGAAGGTTGTTATGATTTATGGTCTTCCCAGAACCCGGCTTTGGTTGAGCTGCCAGCCATTGTTTGTTGGAATAGATGGTTGGAGCGTAATAAGGCATTGCTTGATTATGGGACAGTTTCCACTAGTGTTGTGGTATTTAAGTCTTTAGGAACTTTAAATTCCCATGTCTCTTCCCGGAAAGGTCCTAAAACCCGTAGGTTCTTGTATCCTCCTTTGTTGTAGCTTCCGGTGGGGTGGTTCAATAGAGCGACATATGTAGATGGAACACAAAGTGGAGCTAGGGGTATTATCAGGATTAGTGATTCGACAGTTTATAAGTGGACCTTCAACATTGGCCCTGGTACAAACAACAGAGTTGAGCTACTTAGTGTCTGGGTTACCCTTTTTCTGGCCTTAATATTACACCTTACAGAATTGCAGATAATTGGAGACTCAAAAATCATTATTGATTGGTGCAATGGTAGGGGGAGACTCCAGATCTTGGCGCTTGATGGATGGAAGGAAAAGATTAAAGAGTTGAACACTCACTTTGGAGTGATCACATATATCCATGCCTACAAAGAATTCAACATGGAGGCTGATGATTTATCGATGAAGGCTCTCAAGGATCAACATCAGTGGGGAACTATTTACTACACTTAGTGGGAAGAGAACAACAAAGAGCCTACAAGGAGCTTTAGAGTTTTCTAGTCTATGTTGGAATATATTTTCCATGTGTCAAGGGTATGCCCATTAGTATGGTGGGTAAGTCAAGTATTTTATGTTGTAAGGGAACCTTTAGTATTTCCTCAGTTGTTATGTGAGTTCATTACTTTGGAGATATTTTTTGTAAAGTCAGTAAAAGTACGTTTATACTTTTCCTTTGATCATTGCATGATCTGATATGTTTGTTAAGTTGATAAAAGTTCTAATCCTCTTATATTTCTAATATAATGAGCAATTTTCTTTTTGAAAAAAAATAAATAAAGATTTTACATTCTATATTTGTTTTTGGCATATATCCATTCTCTCTCATCATAATTGAACAAGAAATAAACACATGGACATGAATGGGAATGATGATTACATCTATTTCTTTTGTTTTTGGCATATATCCATTCTCTCTCATCATAATTGAACAAGAAATAAACACATGGACATGAATGGGAATGATGATTACATCTATTTCTTAGAAATAAACACATGGACATGAATGGGAATGATGATTACATCTATTTCTTAAGGACATGAATGGGAATGATGATTACATATATTTCTTAAGAGTGGACATGAATAAAAGTTATAATTACATCTATCAAGTGTTTATATGTTCGGTCAAAAACTCATTTGTTCAACATATTAGACCTTATTTTCCCGGTTAGTGAGGCTTTCTCAAAAAAAAATGATGATTACAATCCAACCATAAATAAATGCATGGAGAGATAAAGTATATGAGTATCATAATACGAGAGATTGTGATTGTCATATAAATGCATGGAGAGATAAAGTATATGAGCATCATAATACGAGAGATTGTGATTGTCATATAGTTTAGTTTTGTAAGGGAAGAGAAGATGTGAAAATTTTATTTTCTTTTTAACAAAAGATGAGATATGAAAACAGAGAAGATGTGAAAATTTTATTTTCTTTTTAACAAAAGATGAGATATGAAAACTCCAATGATTCAGATTTCATTTTTGTAATTTTGTAAAGAGGATTTATAGTGTTTTAAATCTATTTATAAAATGAAATTACATAAAATAATTAAAAGATTAAAATCCATAAGATAATTTTAACATTATTATATTGTTTTTTCATTGGGTTAAGATAATGGCAAAAAATATTGCTTTAATAAGGTTAAAATCTAGAAGAAATATTTTTAAGGTTGAATTGTCTATTTTGAAGCTATAGACAACATAATCCCAATCCAAAATTGGTTTCAAGGCTCTCGAATCACCTTGTATGGATAGAATATGCAAATTCAATAGTTTTCATGCTTAAATCTAGTAAAAATTAATCGTCGAATTTAGATATGGATGAAGACAAAAGGGTTGGATTTTGGCATTGATGAATCTAAAAAGAGCTAAAAATTAGGATGTTTTTCTTGTTAGCCATACATCCCTGACTTGCGGGATTGGCTTGTGGTTGAGATGCCACAACCCAAGGGCATCTAAGTTGTCAAAATCATTCGAGGATCGCACCAGCCCTTAACATGGTTGGATTTGAGGTGTCCCTAGAAGTTTCGAACCGGTGACTTCACTTACAGAGTGCCTTAATAGCGCACTCTCTCACCAACTGTTCTACACCACGGGGACTCAAAAATTAGCATGTTAAATCTAGCATAATTTTTTTTTTAAGTTGAAATTGTCTATTTTAAATTTATAGATGGCATCTAGGGATTTTCAAAGGCTCCCAAATCTCCTTGTCATGTGCAAATTTAGTGAAATCTAATCATTGGATTCTAACATGGATGAATTGAAAAATAGCCAAAACAATGGCCTATTAAATCCATTTTTTTTTTGTGGTGGGAGGGTGTTGAAATTATTTGTCTTGAAACCATGGATGGCATAATCCAAATCCAATGGGGGTTTTCAAAGCACCTAAATTACCTTATACAAATAAAATCTACAAATTCCATAGTTTTCGCCCAAATTTAGTGACAAATTTTAATCACCAAGTTTCAACATGGACAAATTGAATAAGGGTCAAATTCTGACAAGGACAAATAAAAGAAAGCCAAAATGTTGGCCTATTAAATCCAAAAGATTTTTTTTTTAGATTGAAATTGTTTATTTCGACGCCGGGGATGGCATAATTTGAGTTTTGCAATGGTTTTCAATGCTCTTGAGTCACCCTGTATCAATGGAATTTGAAAACTCCACAATTTTCATGTCAAATTTAGTAAAATTTAATCATCAAATTTGACCTAGATGAATTGAAAAAGGCCAAATTTCAACATGGACAAATTGAAAAAGAGCCAAACATTAGCATGTTAGATCCTATGAAAATTATGTTTTTAAGGTTGAAATTGTTTATTCAGAGTGAAGTACAACATAATCTAAGCCCAAGTGGGTTTTCACAACTCCTAAATCACCATGGTATACCAACATAATTTGCAAACTCTAAAGTATTCATGCTCAAATTTAGTAGAATTTATTTGTTACACTATGACATAGACAAACAAAAAAATGATTGAATTCTAACATGAACAAATTTAAAAGAGCCAAAATGTTGGCCCTTTAGCCAACTCCTATAACTAGCAAACCCCCAAAGCGGGGGAAAAGGAACATCGAAGTGCACTAGAGTGGTTATGTTGTTTAAAGATATAGAGATTTTGGTTTTTTATGGAAAATGAATACTTCAAAAGATTCTCTAACAAGGATAACATAAATGGTTGTATGGTAGGAGGATGTCATGTAAAAGGACATAAAATACCAATTCATAATTAAATCAATTTTTAGTGTTTTTAATCTTCCAAGGACTATTAGAATATAAACAGATGGAGGTTGGATGTTGTGTATAATGACTTATTAAGTCCCAATGAGGTACTCTCAAGAATGGAGTTCCATCCATAGTGCTTACAAAATTCACTTATAAAAAGATGAGGAAAAACCTTCAAGTTGAGATAACCATTGAAACACCAAACCTTCTCAATACTCTTTATATGATTTCTCATTGTAATCAATCTATACACACAATTTGTTTAAAATATTCAAGACATGAATAATTGAATGATTTCATGTCTATTTTATTTAGGTTATAAAAGTATAAACATAGAAGTTGTCAACTGGGTTTAGTTTGAGTGGTTGGAAGGAATGATTGGTAACCTCCCCACTTGAATTCAGTTCTCGTAAAACAACACCATATTGTAACTGTTAAATGTTGCATTTAAAAAATCTTGTGTGTATCCTTTCTATAATTTCGTTCATGTGAAATATTCACTCCATGTATTTGAATTTATTAAAAATACTCATTTAATCAATTTTTACAATAAAAGTTGATTAAAGATACAACAAACTTTCCTCTATATTTAAGAATTCAAGAATTCAAAAGTGTAATAAACTTTCCTCTATGTTTAGGAATTCAAAGATTCAAATATTCGAAGTTTAAAATTAATCAATGCTTCAAACTCTTTTTAAAGTGGGAAAATGGTGTAATAGCATATGGAACTCTGCTCATAATGAAATTGTGAATAATTCAACTCAAATTTATTGGCCAAATAAATATCCATTCGCTATCTGTTTAGTTTATTTCTGATTGTAATACCAAATAAATATCCATTTGCTCCACTCTTAGTTTGGTCCAGATTTTAATACCAATTAAACATCAGAATGAAAACTTTTTGGCATTTTAATTGCTACACAATTTTGCATGCAAATATAAATAGTAGGTTAGTTTTTAACATTATACAAGATAAACCTGGTAAACCAAGCTCACGGGTGTTATTGACATCCACCTATTGCAATGGAGGAATTCACAACTCTATTTTTAGCATTGTACAAAATAAACTTGCAGCATAGGTATTATTGACGTTCAACTACGGCGGTGGAGGAATTCACAACTCTACACATATAATAGAGCATTGAAAAATCCACTTATTGGAAAGAGATTTTTGGTAGTTAGGTTTTGGAAAGAGATTTTTAATTTACGAAGTTAGGTTTCAATTTAGTCCTGGGATTTAACAGCCAAGTGTTTGGAAGCATATGGTAGTTAAGATTTCAGTATGATGACAAGATTTCAAAATGAAATTATCGATATAGAAACAATTTTATATATTTTTTATGTTTTTAATCTCCGTGTTTCAAAATGTCCTAACAACAACCTGAGTTGTTAAATTGGATCCTCTGAAGATTCGATTCTATGCTAAGAGTCCATACTATATTAGGTCATTGTAAAACTGTATCTATTCAAAAAGAAAGTTGCTCACATTTCACATAGAAAAGTAAATTGCTCACACACTTAGTATATGGAGAAAATAAAAGAATCACAAGTCTTACCACTTCAATACTGAAAAACAAATATACAATCCCAAAATAAAACATGTGAGGAAGAAAGAGTGGTCGTCTCATATCACTATAGAGGCTCTTTAAATCATATTAAAGACATTTAAATAGCCCTAAATCATATTAAAGACATTTAAATAGCCCTCTATGTTATGTGTTCTTCCAGATTTTTTTAGAAAAATAATCTTCATATATCTCCAAAAAATTAATTCATTCCCCCTTTATAACTTATTCCAATTTCAGACATGTATCCTTAGGACTTGTTTTAAAAATTGAAACAATTGCTTTGAAATTTGAATAAGCAAATCAGAATTTTGACATAGGTAGGTTAGCCACATCTTCTTAGTTAATTCCTTTGTACTATATGTTTCTTTAATGATCTTCCTATTATCCTTTTCTAGCTTTACCATAAGTTTGGGTGTAAGAACAAAAGTTGATGTTGATGTCGATTGAGGCAAGATTTGGCAAAGAACAATAGTTTGCTTGTCCTATGTCTTTGTTCTATCACTTCTGATTAAATTGAGATTAGCTTTTATCTCACAACAACAAAGGTATTGGACGAAGAACAAGAAAGCAAATTATGTCTATGCTTAATGTATTCGACCTAAAAAATTGATCCTCAAATGAAACAATAAATTATCCCCTTTCTATTATAAACCTACTATAAAAAATATCCTAGTAGACTGCTCACAAAGTCTTGAGGTTGAATTCTACTTTCGGGGTTATGATGCTCTATTCTCCTCAAGTTCTAATGGTCATCAAACCTGATAATCTAAAGTTCGGCAGGTAAATGTGTTGGATTTTTGGTGATGCAGGGTTCTACTTTTGAAATTTGGAGGGAGTACCAGGGTATTGATACCTTTCTTCACATCAAAATTTTTAAATAATCTAAAGTTTGGCAGTTAAATGTGATGGATTTATGCAAGATTCTACTTTACAAATTTTGAGGAAGTAGAAGTGTATTGTGCAAATATACTCTTCTTCACATCAAAATTCTAAAGCTAAGACTTAAAAAATAACTATATGGATCTAAATACCATATAGTTATTGATGTTTTAAGAGAGCTCTAAGATTGCATACACTCTCTATGCCACCCCACTAACGCCCTTATTATTTTCTCTTTATATAAAATAATTATATAAAAAATTATGTAAGATGTTTTAAGAGAGCTCTAAGATTGCATACACTCTCTATGCCACCCCACTAATGCCCTTCTTATTTTCTCTTTATATAAAATAATTATATAAAAAATTATGTAAACAAAATGCTATGTGGACAATATCCAGCAAGGGCATGCATCTAGTGTACAGTGTAAATCGTATAAGAAAAATAACACTGACCAATAGGTGAGGATTCTCGTAGTCAGGTGCCCTATGGTCGATCAAGCTGAGATGTAAGAGTGGTTTCTTGATGAGAAAGGCCCATGCAACAAAAAAAAAATGGGGCGACGATGCAAATTAGGGTTGAGGGTTGATTGGGAATTGACGGGGCATCTGAATTGAGCCAAATAATTCAACTGAACTGAATTGAGCCAGAATTAGGTTCCCTCTAGGCCCTAGTTTTAAATAGGGTTTTCCTCTGATGGGTTTGTTTTTGTTGGTTGCCCATATTATGGTTTCATTCCATCAGATATAAGCTATGACCAGATACTGAGAAATGTGGAGTATTTAAATGTAAACATGTCGTTCTTGCTCTGCAAAAAGTTTACTCATGTGTTCTCACGACAGTTGTTGGAATCAAGATATGGAGCAGAAGGATATTGAGCAAGGCTTGCCAGAGCTAGTTTGGAGTCGGTGAAGAGAAGACAGCGGATAAGATTAGTTTGGAGTAGGTGAAGAAAAGATAGGAGATAAGATTGGATAAATACAAACCAATGAATGACGACCACATGTATGTGTTTGATTAGTGGTTGACAGACGACGAAAATTCGAGATGAACCTCCCCTTAAAGAACACCTTCAGTGTAAAGATGGAGATGTTTGGTAGCAATTTTCGTTTCTCTCATAAAGGAGATGTGAGGTATCAATTTCCATCACTTATTGGAGATGGAGATGCAAGGTATAATTCTTATATCGAAAATGTAGTTTGTAAAATTTGTAGAATTTTATTAATTAATATATATAATAAAATATATGAAAAATTAAGAAATATTATTTTTTAAATAAAAAAGTCTTTTAACCTTATGAAAATGGGTCAATGTGTTCGCTTTGAGGGAATTGAACCCAAGTAAGAAGGACAACAAACATGCTACCCAAACTATAAACCCAAGAGTTAAAAGTTTTTTATTAAATTAAGTTCAATCCCATAAAAATATTTTTTAGAATCATGAATCACCTTAAAATAATAGTTGAACATGTAATTACATCCAAATAAAATGTATTAAATTATCTTTCAATCCATTAAATAAGACCACCTCCATCTTTTATTTTTTTAAAATTAACTACATTATCTTAAAATTAACTAGGATTAGGTCACTTTTCATCAAAATACTCCAAAAAGGAGAAGATCCCAAATTTCCTATATAATGAAAATAATATCCATTTTATTAAAATATATGGATAAGATTAGGTCACTTCACAACACTCCAAAAATGAAAAGATCCCAAATTTTCTCTATAATTAAAATAATATCTATTTTATTATATATATTATATATATATATATATATATATATATATGTGTGTGTGTGGGGATATCATTAAATATATGGATAAATAAGGAATGAGACGCAATTTATTTATTCGTTTCAAACAAAATTATTGTAACTCATCACATCACTCTGGTTGCTTTTTCTTTACGGTTGGTCTTTTTATATAATTAAACAATAAAATAAAAATAAATTTGTAAACCCCAACGACCTTTCATATAATTAATCAATAAAATAAAAATAAATAAATAAATTTGTAAACCCCAACGACAGTGAATTGTATTGGATGTTGTTGAAAATATGACTGCGGGATTTCATGTAATATAATTTCAAGGCATTTTATAATTATCTTCCATTTTTGAATGTCTAGCCGTCTTAGCTCAGCTGGTAGAGCGCGTGGCTTTTAACCACGTGGGCCGTCTTAGCTCAGCTGGTAGAGCGCGTGGCTTTTAACCACGTGGTCGTGGGTTCGATTCCCACAGACGGCGATTTATCTTATCCCTGAAAGAAGAGTCAGAGATTAAGCTAAATATTTTTACGTTACACTGCTGTCACTTTCAATTTTACTGTTACGTGGAGGAAAGACTATTTCACAATGCTCCCCGTTCAGTGCTGCAATGAGGGTGGGTTTAAAATGTGGACAAGACACTTTCAATTTTACTGTTACGTGGAGGAAAGACTATTTCACAATGCTCCCCGTTCAGTGCTGCAATGAGGGTGGGTTTAAAATGTGGACAAGACAAAAGTATAAGAACTCCACTTAAAAAAAGAACCAGGCTGATGGGGAGGATCAAACTCCACATCTCTCATATGCAAAGCAAGCGACTTACCATGAGCTACATTTCCCACAAAATGTTTTTCTAAAATCATTCGAAATAAAAAAACCATTGATTTGAAGATTGTTTATGTACTGTTCTCTTCATGAGCTACATTTCCCACAAATGTTTTTCTAAAATCATTTAAAAAAAAAAAAAAAAACCATTGATTTAAAGATTGTTTATGTATTCTCTTCAACGCAACGTATTTATAAGGAAAGAGGCAATATAAACACCAAACATTCTAGAAAATGGGTGGATGGGTGAAAGGGAATAGAGTTAAATACGTTGCATAAAGATGGAGGAAGAGGAACATTCAAAATAATTGAGGTGTACATATTGCATAAAGATAGAACGAATTTTTTTTAGAATGTATTTAAGAGCTGCTTTTTCCTTCTAAACTAAGTTCGTCCATAAATAACTAATAAATAACTAATGAAGGATTTGTTTAATGAACTCTATGTGTTTTTTATCTGCTTTTGGTTCTTTTGGCAACGGAGTGTACTAGTATAGTCTCCCATGCCAAAGTAATCTATTGGAATACCCTGAAATAACAAAACAATGTGCTTACTATCAAGGCCATACCCTTTGTCGAGATCGAGTGACCTCCTGTGTTGCTAGACATTTATTGATGGCTCAACATGCACTTGGTCTTGAACTCATGACCAAGTGTCGCCCCAAAGGACCAAAGGAGGCTCAGTGAACCAACTTGCCTACAAGCTAAGCCCAAACATATTTTTTTATCTATTCATAATGGGTAGCAGTGACATGTCTAGTGCCAATAAAAAGGTGCTCCTAGCGGGGTAATCATTAATGGATGTATGGTGGGAGGACATTATAGAGAAGATCGTAAGAGACTTGTTCACCGTCATGTCAACCCAAGATCAACAATATTTGAGGTCACTAATGGAGTTTTCACAAGGTTGCAATAAAAATCCTAATAGCTAACCAAAATGGGACACGTGGTAAGGACTCGTAGGTGGTGATAATCTCTTGATCATTGTTGGATTCGCACGAATCTAGGGCCATCATTATGTCTCAGGGCATCCCCATGGGTCACTGGTATAATTCAATCAAAGACCAATAACCACACAATTTGTTGAGATCAATAATAGATTGTACACACGAGGATTATCATGTTAATAATTTTCAATAAGGATGATAATCATGCACTATGAAGTGTCTAGATGGACTCTTCAACATGCATGTGTGTGTTGAAGCAACAAGAAATTGAATAGTGGATGAACTGAGTCTTGTGGTTGAACAAGAACAAATTGAATAGTGGATGAACTGAGTCTTGTGGTTGAACAAGAACCTCCTTTGATTCCATGTCTATAGATAGAATGAGAAAGATCTTCAAAAGGGTTTTAGCCATGTAAACAATTTTTTTTGTAAGAGATGACGAAGGTCTAGAGATTGGAGAATGAAGAACATAAGCAAGTGAATCTTTATATGGAAGAAATAGGATTTAGTCTATATTTGATTTAATTATTGTATATAACATGAGTGGTGAACCATCCAATGTAATTAAATAATTCTAAATCTTGAAAATTATATGTGATTGACCATCTTAATTTTTTTTTCCAAGGAAAATTTCACATACATCCTTTTAAGCACTTCCTAGTTATCCATGGATAGTAAATGGGGTAAACCATCAAATCTACATATGGAACCTAACCCCAAGGGAATTGAGGGAGTCAACCCATGACCTACCAACTCTGAGAGGTTCCACGACTGGCTCCAAGACCAATCAATATGAACCATCTTAATTATATACATTAAATATGCATTTCTCCCTATATTTAGATACAACATTGTAGATTCATCTTTATTAAGATCTATTAAGCACTAAGAGAGATAAAAAGTAATTTCATATGTAAATCTCTTGGTGCTTGAAAGATCTCGAGTTAAGATGGATCTATCCTAGTGTGTGTGTGTGTGTGTGTGTGTGTGTGTGTGTGTGCTTGGTATTATTTTCTTACATTGTCCTTTTTACATTCCAATTTTTAAATATATTTTGATTTATAAACATAAACGTTGCACAAGGCATCCATGTTGGGTTGTTATTTTAAAAATATATATATATATTGGGTCAACTTATGCCATGTGTCATGTCAGTGTTAAAGACGAACCTTACATATCTTCCTCATATTATGTTGGGTTGTTATTTTTAAAAAAATATTATATTGGGTCAACTTATGCCATGTGTTGTCTTAGTGTTAAAGACAAACGTTACATATCTCCCTCATACTACGTTGTAGAATGCACCTTGCTTATAATGGTGCAATGATTACATGTAATAACCAAATATATGAACTCATTTGAAAAATATAGTTATAATTTAGATAGGACAACACCATTTTGGAAAGGAAACTCAAATATTAATTAAACCTTTTCATACACAAGGCAATATATGTGCAAATCCAATGCAATCCCCAACTTTATGTATGTCCTCTATTTGTGATTTATAAACTACCATGGGAATAATTTGTCACAATAGATCTTACAAATTTATGCAATCTATTATTATGCAATGTTTTACTTAAGATCCAGATCTAATGTTACGATTTTGATGCATGAAAATACTAAAATAATTGAAACCAAAATGAAAGAAGTTAAGAAAATAATGCACCATCCACATAAAGAACACAAGATGAACCCTGAGAAATTACAATACAAGGAAAACCTAGCTAGAAGGTGAGGCCTATGCTCTTGCTCTTTTATTCTTGGTTATGAAATGCAAATACAAAGAAAGGGGCACTCACTAGGGAGTTTCCATGGGCATTATGGCTTGCATGGTTGCTACATGATCTTCTACTTCCTCTGTTCTGCTCCAAAATCCCACTTCCAAATGCTCTACTCAACTATGGGAGAATAAGCAATACAATAAGAATGGAGCCCTTTCATTTCCTAGTGGCCCAGTGTTTAACATAACGTGATTAGGTTTTTTGCATGTCCCAATCCTCAGTTAGTGTTAGGGTTTTGGACCCTCTAGAATTTTCTTGAAAGTTCACACGTGACTAGTTCCACATGTGTCAATAATGGCATCCACTTTATGTATCATGGTGGTCAACACGATATATCAACTTGTAAGAGGCATAACTTCAACATATGAACTCTGATTGAGGTAAATTTCTCGTTGTTGGAAAGCTCTCAATATGGGGTTGGAACTTTGTTCACAAAGTTTGATCCCAAATCCCTAAAGTTGGACTTGCCTCTAAAATGGGCCCTGCAAGGCAATAGCTCCATTTTTTCTACCCATAAAGTACCAAAATAGATGACAAATTTCTTGGAAATAATGCTTACATTAGTAATTAGTTGGAGTCTATTTGAGTTTGTTGAGAGATT
>CBVK0101578676.1:0-13407 GCA_900067695.1 Picea abies | reverse complement strand
TCGAGAGTGGGAAGAAGAGAAGAGAGAAAACAAGGAAGTTTAGAGTGAGTGTAAGTGATGAGGAAGACCAGTCAGACTATGTGACTTATATAAATGCAATTTGTATCATAAGTTTTGTAAAGAGTGTTATGTAATTGTGATCAAAATGTTGTAATGAGTGTAATGTAAGCTTTAAGGGAGGGTCTTGGAAATAATGCTTACATTAGTAATTAGTTGGAGTCTAGTTGAGTTTGTTGAGAGATTCTCTCAACAAACGTGTCCAGGTTTAGAATAAATTGGATCTAACAACATATCCATAAATGTATTTATATTGTGTGAATTTGTAATGAAAAACAAATTATGTGTGCAATTGTATTTTTTAAGTAAATTATATAATGATCTATTTCGAATCAATTTGAAATCCAAATTAAAATGAAAAACAAGAGCATTTTCAACATAAACATCAATCATTAGAGTTTTCTTTAATTACATGTGCCATTAAAAACTCATCATAGCCATTGCATGTTATCAAAGTCATGGTTCAAACTTCATACTCTATGGAAGACATGCTCCTTAAATCTTAAAGGTACTACCAAAAAGGGGACACCGTCCAATCCATTGAATATTACTATTAGAACCAACGAGAGATAATGCAATGCAAACCATTGACTATTTCTCTTAGAGCTAAACCCTCTACATAAATCCCTTGCATGCATTACATCTTTAATCTCTAGGAAATAAAGAGAGCATTAACATATCCTAAGGACGCATTGGTGGTTGTTATAAACACCCGCGTTGATTTTGACTAGAGAAAATCCCATCTAGAACTACGTGGTGGCACTTTCCTTTACCCATTATAACACATGCCCTTGCCATCATGAAAATCGATGGTTTGGAGGGGCCAAGAGAAAACACGATTGTTGGATATTAACTCACCTAAGCTCGTCTCATCAAATGTTGGATAGCACAAAATTTGAACACAACATTGTGGTGTCCAGAAAGAGATTTCACAAACATTTGCACTCATAAGAATGATCGATGCCATTTATGATGGTAACAATGCTAATCATTTGTATTAGATTTATAATTAAATCACCCAAAGGAATTATGTGGAACAACAGCACGAATTGATTATGTTTCTCCAAAAATAAGATCTGCAAATCGAGTCTCAATTGCAATTTCTATTTGAGGAGCATTGTCGTGGCAACCAAAGGAGTTGGAGTTGTGGTTGGAGTTTCACAATGCTTCCATTATCATAAGCATATTAATTGTCTTTATATCTTCTATACATGACATTAACATAGCTCAAGACATCCAAGCTTGGATGGGTGTTACTCTTAGTTATCAATATGGTTGTTACTTATCCATTCATAGTCTCAACTCAATGTGGTTGAAGATGTGAAGCAAAATCCAATAGATAAGTTGGGTTTTGAGGACCATCACATGGTAGGGTCAGCGTATGTTGTTTGTTTGTGGTAGAAACATAAAAAAATTACAATGTATTTAACAATGTTTATTTTTATTTTTTCACCAATTATCATGAAACTTACCACTAATGCAAAAAAACCCTTGATCTCAATATTTATCTCAAAATTCCACTTCTATACAAGTCACCCTTATTTATTTCCTGACACCTTATTTTATCTCTTTGTCTTTTATTGTTTGTTTTCACGCAGAAAAAAATAGTTTCATTGTTATTCTATTAGGAATCGAGTGAACCTTTCAGATACATATGGATTATAAGTTTGATGATCTCATCATAGTTCAAAAAAGACTATAACCATTTCTATTCCTATTCTTGATTGCCTTCATACTATGAAGTGCAAACAAAAACATAATATGATAATTACATAACATATCAAAATTGCTTCCAACTAGATCTAGGAAGTCATAGAGTGTTTCTGTCTTTAAAATATGTAGTAACTATCTGCATTGACTACATCTCCTTTTATAGTTTCCTCATAAAAGAGCCATCTTGTAGGTTGATTCAAAGCCTTTTTTGAAAATGTGTCTGCTTCTGTGTTGAATTTCTTGTGCACATGCGTAAATTTGATTCCATCAAATTTATCTTTTAATCTCCTGATTTTGTCTTTCCAGGAATTTAGATATAGCAGGTTCAAATTCGATTTTTCATTAATCCATTCAATGGCCACCTTTGAATCTCAATCTACCATCATCTTGTTTATGGATAATCTAGAAGCAAAAAGTAATAGACCCCATAAACCCAATATCTTTGCTTTCGTATTGTTTCCTTTACCGCCAACAAATTGAACTCTGAAAAAGTGATCTGAAGTAATTTTAAGGAAAATACCAATTCCACAGAAATCATCAACAGTTGTGCCATCAAAGAACCCTATTGGAGTATCATCAAAGAAAGTTGGATTGAGAATGTATTCAATTTGTTCATCTTCAGAAGTTCCAATCTGTTCTTTGATTGAAAGGAGGATTTTAGTGACGATCTTGGACTCTTGTCTGTGCCAATTCTCAAATAATATTTTATTTATGTATTTCCAGATGCCCCAAATCACCAAAAATGGAATATGTTGCATCTTTGGATATTGAATGAACCAGAGCAACATATTATCTTCTAAAGAGGAACAACTCCAAGCTTTTGGTATCTTCAGATAATTCAAAACATCTTTCCAAATTGTTTGTGTAGTTTCACAATGCACAAAGAGATGTGTGGTCGTCTCTTCATCTCTGTGACAAACACTGCAAGATGAAGGTCCAATACTACCCCTTTTCCTAAAATTTGCACCAGTAAGAATACAATCTTTCAAACACAACCACATAAAACAAATAATTTTACCTGGGATGTTTACTTTCCAAATAACCTTATACCACCATCTATTTTCATCCAAGAGGTTTAAAAAAGTAATGGATTGATAGGCTAAATTAGTAGTTACAGAACCCATAGCTTTGTTCCAAGACCAGACTATCTTATCACTCGAATTATTTAGTGAGATTCCACTACTCCGTAACACTATAAGAAAGTCGTTCCATTTTGTAATCAACTCGCTTGTCAAGCCAAGTTGATTGGCCTCAAACCAACTTTGTTTAGTTCCAGCATCATTTGGGTAAGCCTAATGTGCTAAGGAGAAGATATGTAAATTGTTTAGATGTTGGATTAAATGACCTGAGAGTCTATAAGAAGCATTACTTCCGATGAAAGGATCTAGCCCAAGTATAACCTATTTACCACATCCAATCGACCAAGCCAACCACCTTTTAATGATGGGTAAAGAATTCATGAAATTCTTCCATATGTTAGAGGCTACCGGGTACTTGTAATCATCTATGCACAACCAAGAGGTTATATCTATACCTTTTAGATATTTCTTGTTTAGTACCATATTCCACAAACCTTTACCAAATAGACCTCTCCAGCATGACTTGGCAGCCAAGGACTGGGCGAACCAAATTAAATTTCTAATGCCCCATCCACCATTTTCCTTTGGCCTAGCAATATTTTTCCATTTTGATAAGTGGAAACCTATACTTTTTTTAGCTCCTCTCCAGATGATATTAGAAATGAGTTGTTGGATCTTGTGGAGGATGGATGAAGGTATCTTGACAAGGCTAATCTAGTACATGGGCAGGCTTTTTAACAAATATTTTGCTAGAATAAGCCTGCCTCCCAAAGAGATCCAGCGGAAAGTCCAATTTCCAATATTCTTCTCAACATTTTCAATCATCCATTTCCAATATGAAACCCTGTAGTTGTTTGGTTTTAAATAAAAACCCAAGTATTTCATACCTTGGTCAATGCTAACAAACTGTATATTGAAATTTGCCTTCAGCCTTTGCTCCATACTGTGATCTATATTTTGTGCAAGGAAGCACGACTTTTGAAAATTCACATCCATATCAGAGGCTGAGTTTTAAACACCATCCAATCCTCATAATTTCCAATGCCTAAAATGAGAACATCATCAACAAAGAAAAGATGTGAGATGATAGTCTCAACAACAACTTTTAGTGCATGCAACCCTACTTCCACAGCCTTTTTCAATAATCTGCTTAAGCACTCAACAACCAAAAGGAACAACAATGGGGAGAGAGGACAACCTTGTCGTAAACCTCTATAGCTCTTGAAGAAATCAGTAGGGGAGCCATTTATTAGAACTATCATGTTAACAAAAGTTACATAGGCCATAATCCATTGGGTAACCTCCCATTTTAATCCAATCTGAAATTGCAATAAACGTAGAAATTTCCAGCGCACTTTGTGATAAGCCTTATTTAAGTCTAACTTCAGAATAATTGAGCTTACCTTCTTAGACTTAGCAGTGTGTCAACACTCTTGAGCTATCCCCATAGCATCAAATATCAATCTATCTTTAAGGAAACCAAATTGTTCGAAGGATATACTTGAAGCCAATTTGTCTTTCATCCAAGAAGCAATGATTTTAGATATCACTTTATATACAAAGTTACAAAGGGGAATAGGCCGAAAATCATTAAAATGTTATGGCTTGCTCACCTTGGGAATAAGGAAAAAGAAGGTAGCATTAAGAGCTCCCAGAATATGTCCAGTACATCTGAATTCCTCAACAGCCTTATGAAGATCCTCCCCCAAAATGTCGAAAAAATCCTAGAAAAGTTCTTGTGTCCACCCATCCAGGCCGAGGCTTTTATCCTTTGGTATTCTGCAAACAATTTCTTTAACTTCCTCTAGAGTGAGAGATTTTCCAATCTCATCACTTTCAACATCATTAAAAATCCTGGGTACATCCTTGAGTACATTGATTTTCTTACAAGTATCTTCTGCATTTATCGCATTGTATTGTGCTTTAAAATGGATAAAAGTGGTCTCCTTGATATCATTTTTTGAGGATTTGTAATATCCTTCATCATCAGCTATATCCTAGATAGTATTTTGGCATCTTCTTTGGGAAGCATATTTATGAAAAAAATTGGTGTTTTTGTCACCCTTATCAATCCATTTTGCCCGACTTCTGAGCCTCCAAGTGGATTCTTCTGTTGCAAGTATTTTATCTTTCCTTTGTTTCAGAAACCTAAGAAGGTCCAAATCTTCCTGCACAAACACCTGTGAAGGGTAGTTCTCAAAATTCTCTAACATTTTTTTTCAATGTTATGAAGCTATGTGTGTAATTGTTTTTTTTTGTTTGTCTTCTAGTGGACTATTGCTTTCTTTAAGTTCCTCAATTTCTCACACAACAGGTGGATAGAAGATAATTACGACCAACTTTCCATATCTTGTCAAGTGTCCCTAACAAGAGAATTAAACCTCGGATCTGATATCCAGGAGTTGTTGAATTTAAAGGGAGGGGTGAATTTTTGGTATGACTTTTCAAACTGTAAGTAGATCGGGTTATGATCCGAAACGGTGGATTTAATGATCCAGGATTGAATTTTACTGTGACTGCCAAGTAGATTTTCATTAATAAGAAACCGGTCCAATCTTTTCGAGATACCAGCTATACTAGCTCTGCCATTTCTCCATGTAGGAGCCAGTTGGGCCAGTTGAATATCCATTAATCTAGTAGTGAGTAGGATATTTGAAAAGTAATATGCAAGAGGGTCACTCCTAGCCAAGTTTCCCCACACCTCCCTGGCAGTAAAAGTGAAATTAAGGTCGCCACCAACTATAATTCCCTCTTCGCTCAGTAAACCAGAATCTAATAAGGGTTTCCAGAAACTTTCCCTTTCTTTATAAGGTGCATAACAATTGATTAGTTTCACATGTTCAACATAATGCTTGAATCTTCCCTCCAGAAAAATACCAAGGAAGGAGTTATTATTGTTTTTCATTTTGTCATATTATTAGCCTATCCTAAAATCAATGAATGGAAACATCATGTAGTATTAAGTGCAAAAAAGAATAATGATGTGAGACAATAAATACTTATATTCTCTTTTATGTTCAAAGTCTTGTGATATATGGTTATTGGTTGTGATTTTTTGACACGCAATTTATATTTTGTGCCATTCTATTAGTTGTCTTGTATACAAATATTCTCATAATTTATTTTGAAGTGGGTTCATTTATCACACACATCCATTCTTTCTCACATTGTTTTCTCGGTTCCAATCCATGCACTTTCTCACCTTTTTTTAAGCTATGTTATCCAAATCTCTAGTTAATTTTCTCCTCTTCACAAACAATGTATGGTTACTTCATGCTCCCCATACTAGGCTTTGATCTATGGTGCACTAAAACCTAAAAAGCCAAGACTTCCAAACATATTATAATGTTAAAGCATGAAGTTGACCTCCAAACCTTTGAACTACATTGCCTTGTCCATCGAAATATCTCCATGTATAGGTGTAAATTTCTAATGATGTGGGTAACTTTCTAATCATCTTGACTAGAGTCTAAGTAGGATCTATATCTATAGATAAAATTCTATGAGTTCCATCTCCACTCTATGCCTTATGCATTGATACATCTTCATATATAGAAATAAAATTTTAATGGCATACTCATTGGTTTGGTGAAATAAGGATCCATATACATAAGTAAAAGGCATTGTCAATTGGGTCTAGACCACATGATGGTACTCAGGGTAAACCCTAGAATTTTGTTTGGTCAACAACAAAGCTCGAAGCCTTTACAACAATATACTCATTATGAGCTCAACATGTCATTTTACGAGAATTAAACTTGGGTAAAATGACATGTTTAGCTCATAATGAGTATATTGTTGTAAAGGCTTCGAGATTTGTTGTTGACCAAACAAAAGTCTAGGGTTTACCCTGGGTACCATCCTTGAAATGAGGGGAAGTACCTGGAGGTTTTCCACAAGGGTTGTTACCTAGAAAAAAAAGTAAAAGTTTTTTAATTCCATCATTGGTTAAGGATCCATCTTCAAGTAAAAGGCTTTGATTTCAATCTCTATGTATCCCACTTAGTTGTGGGATATGTAGGGTTACCAGCTTTAGCTAATAAAAATCACTAAAATGATGTCAATGCAATGGAAGCAAATGTGATTAAACTCATTAATGAATCACAACTAAGTTAGTAGATAATTGTTAGTTGCGAGTTGTATCAAAAGGCGTCTCCCTTCTAACTTGTTACCATTCTATTTATTGTTAATCAATGAGATATTGTTATTCATTTGAGTATCATTTTCATAGAAATGTCTTTTTCCATATTTTAGGGTTTGCAACTGCAATCCATTTTGCATAGATGCTCCCAACCTTTCTTTTTCAATATATTTGTATTTCCTTTAATTGTAAATTATTTTCTTAGTAGTTTTATTTGTGGTATTGAAACACTACATTATTTTACAATTGAGTTGCCTAACTAGTTTATGTTAAATAAATGCAACATTAAATCATGCTCATTATTAGTCCATGGCTCCGTCCAGGGACTATAGCTTTCACCTCATGGTTGAAAGGCCATTACCTGGTCCATTTTGGAATATTACTAGGTGCATTTTGTCGCCATCCAAAAATATTTCCCAATGATTTGAACAAAACATTTATTATTTTAATTATTTTAAAAAATAAATATTTTTTTATATTTTGCAATTTCATAATCTCAATATTTTGATTGGGCTAGGGGTTGTGATGGGACTTTATTAGCCCTGGTGTGTTTAGTTTTTTCCCATTATTTGTCAGAAACTGTAAATAATTTAAAATTACAAAATTTATAAAAAGGCCACGTACATCCTAAGTGAGATAGGGTTGCTATAGTCGATGCATGTATTGTTGGTTACTGCATTCGATGCATGTATATGTCCTCCACCTAAACTACATGCACATTCGATTTGCATGTATTGTTGAAACCCTTCCTCTAAATATGAATAGATGATAAGCACTTCAAATAGTATCTATTGAAATTCCATATTCATGGCACCCATTGCATTTGAATGAAAGTTATTCATAATCTAATGGTCACATAAAAGACTAGTTTCCCAAGATGATCCTGATTGCTTTTGGGTGTCCTTCAAGGTTGACTTCTATGCATAGGTGAACACAGATGAATAATGATTCTGTTGGATCTGATTTGTCCACAAATCATCTAATATTATCACATATTGATTCAAGAATCTCTACATCCCAAAGGTTGAGTGGGAGATGGGGTAATCACATCCAAATTGGGACCGAAGATGGAATTTTTTCTTTTGGATCAAAGTCTAGAGACCACTATTTAAGGTATAACCCTTAAAATTCTTAAATTGTGGACTTCTATGGAGGATTGAATCTGTATCTTCTTTATAATAAAAGAGAAAACTTAAAAATAAAAAAAAAAAAAAAAAAAAAAAAAAAAAAAAAAAAAAAACTACCTTTTTGTTATACCCTGATAAGTTTTCAAATGTAAAACATTTTCACTAAAAGTCGATAATAGAAGTGAAGTGTGTCATGGAGGATTGAATCTGTATCTTCTTTATAATAAAAGAGAAAACTTAAAAATAAAAAAAAAAAAAAAAAAAAAAAATAAAACAAAAAAAACTACCTTTTTGTTATACCCTGATAAGTTTTCAAATGTAAAACATTTTCACTAAAAGTCGATAATAGAAGTGAAGTGTGTCGATGGTCAAATTGGCAGTCAACGAAAAAGTATCATAAGATAATATTTTCCAAAATGTTGAATGAATCTTTGATGAATATTCTTTTCAAAATTTCGCGAAGGAGTATTAAGCTCTAGACAAAGCCCCATGTTATGTACACAACGCATTATTGATCCCTATATATTGAATTATTACATTTCTAATGTTATATATGTATGTAGGCTAGAACCCTTCATTGCACCCTTTCTTTAAAATTGTACCCTTTGTCTCCTATATATATACCAAGGAAATATATTCTTAGGAGGATCATATCTCATCTCATATTGTCTTTATGAATTGGATATAATGTAAAAGGAGGTTACCCCATTGAAGTGGACTGTATTCATTGACTTCTCGCCATTTTTAAGGCGTTGGGTCATAACATTTGGTATCAGAGCATCGATCCTAGCGTTTTGTTGTTTCAAGCGAGTCATCTTGGAATTTTCACTATAACATTTTTTTTGGGATTCTTCAGACAAAAAAATTTGGAGGTTACTTAAGAGACATATCCAAGTACATTTGGTAAAATTTTTGAGTTATACTTCATTATACTTTCAGAGATATAGCCTATGGAAGATAGGGTTTTGACTCATCCTGAAATCATTTTTAAAGGTGTCATATTGGGATTTTCACTATAAATTTTCTTCTGAGACGTTTCAAATAGTAATATTTTGTGGAGACTAAAAAATTAGAAAAGTGCATCTAGTCCAAGCTTCAAGCTTTGGGTCATTATATTTTTGGAGATATCTTCTATGGAATTTGGGGTTTGTTACTAGTCCTGAAATTAGTCTCAAACAAGTCACCTTTTTATTTTCATTATAAACGAATTTTGGTGAAGTTTCAAACTCTGAAATTTTTAGAGTCTTGAGGAAACATGGTGATTTATATGTGAAAAGAAATTCAGAATTTGAATCATTATAATTTGTAAGATATATCTTGTGGAATTTAGGGCTTTTTACTAATCTTGAGATTAGTCTTAAACAAGTCATTTTGGTATTTTTGATATAACCTTTTTATCAATGAAGGTTCAAATAGTGAAATTTTCAGTAGTTCAAAAAGTGATATCAAAGTACTACATGACAAAATTTCAAACTCAGAAGGGTTCAAAGCTCATAGATATATTAGGAGAAAGGCCAACCATCCAAACATACTCTAAATTAGGGTTTGAAAGGTACGTAGCTTACAATTGGCATAACCTTTGATTGGAAGATCTATTTTTAGTGATTCAAAATTTGTGAAAAAAAGGAAAAATTGGAGAATTATTATTGTCTCACATGGCTAAAAAGATTCCTCCAAAATTTACTTTACCAAATAAACCTCCAAAGAGCTCAACCATGACTCAAGAAGAAAAAGATGAAATTTTTCACCAAATTGGAAAGGTGGAAGAGAAGATGAATGAAAATGTGGAACATATGGAAAAGAAGATAAATGAAAATAGTGCACATATGGAAAATAAGATGAATGAAAATAGGCATCAAATGAAAATAAATATGAATGACAGTCAGGAACATATGAAAAATAAGATGGAATAATTAAAAAATTCCATGTATGACATGCTATTACATACCCTAGATGAGAGACTCCATAAAGGAGATAACAAGATACAAAATGTAGAAGAAATACAGATTGAGTCTCAATCATAATTATTCATTACTCCAATATCAACATGATCAAGGATTCAAGTCAACACCAAGGAACTACTTCATTTTGAAGATCGATATGAGGAAGTTTGATGGTAAAGATCCTATAACATGGGTATTCTAGATGGAGCAATACTTTGATCTACGCCAAGATCCAAGCTTACAAAAGGTACCTATTGCATCCTTGTATTTATAAAATTGTTAATTTGTTTGGTATTAATGGATTTATAAAAGAAAAAAGAATTATATTATATCTTGGTCCATTTTTACGAATGAATTGATACCACATTATGGGCATATTAAGAGCAATGCATTCTTTACTCAATTGATAAATCTTTTACAAAAAGGTCAAATTACAAAGCACGTTCAATAATTGCAAAAGTTCAATCTCAGTGTAAAGAACATTCTTGAGGATAATTTGTTACCTCTCTTTATGGGTACTCTAAAGGTGAACATTCAACATGGCGTGTGTCTCTTTGAACCTAAATTCCTAGAGAAATCTTTTAGTATGGAAAGGAAAGTGGAAAACAAAAGTATGGCTACTGGAAGGGTGGCCTCTAACAAATACAGAGAGAACCATGTTCCCTCTCCTAACCTCAATAAATTTCCAAGGTTGACACCTCAAAAAATGGTCGAAAGAAGAGCAAAGGGAATGTGTTTCAATTGTGACAGCAAGTACAATAAGGAGCATAAATGCAATGAGAAGAAATTATTTTGCATAGATCGTGAAGAGGAAGAAGATCAAGAATTGGAACCATCAAAAGATCTGGATCTATAATATACTACTCCAAATATGTATTGGCATGCATTGGTGGGGATCAGTACTCAACAAACACTCAAGATACAAGGATACATCAAAAAGAAAAAGGTAACAATGTTGATTAATTATGGTAGTACCCATAACTTAATCAATTACAAATTATCAAAATATCTCAATTTCTTTGTATATCTAGCACCAGAGTTTCAAGTAATGATTGCAGATGGAGGTACCATAAATTGTTTGAGGAAGTGCCATAGTATTAAGCTCAATACGAGGGAGTATTTTTTGGACTTCCATGATTTCCATCCAAATGGGTGGTGCTAATGTTGTATTAGGGATCCAATGGTTACAATCATTGGGAATAGTGGACCTTAATTTTCAAGTTCATGATATTTTCCTTAGAAGGCAAGGAAATTGAGCTTATAGGTAATCAAGAGAAACCATGTAAAGTGATAAGCTCAAATAGCATGACAAAATTACTCAAAAAGGGACACCATGGTGTAATTGTACAATTGTGCTTACTAGATGTTCAAACATATATATCCACTACTCCATTGGATCTCCAAATAGTTATCAACAATCATTCCAAGGTATTTGGAGAAATTCCTAAGGGTCTTCCAACTGCTCGAGATCATGACCATGATATTCATTTGCAACCAAGAATTGTACCACCTAACATTAGGCCTTACAAGTATCCATATACATAGAAGAGTGAGATTGATTGTATGGTCCAAGAAATGTTAGAGGTCGGTATCATTCAACCTATCCAAAGTAATTTCTCTTCACCAACGGTGATGGTTGAAAAAATAGGATGGTTCATGGAATATGTGTCCATATTATAGATAGCTCAACAAAATGGCCATCAAAGATAAGTTCCCTATTCCAATCATTGATGAATTATTAGATGAATTGAATGGAGAAATTTTCTTTACTAAGTTGGAACTTCATTCGGGATATCACCAAATTAGAATGAGGCAAGAAGACATTCCCAAAACAGATTTTAGAACATGTGAAGGTCATTATGAGTTTTTGGTTATGCCATTTGGAATTACTAATTCACCTTCAACATTTCAAATCTTGATGGTTTCTATTTTCAATCCCTTCCTTAGAAAATTTGTGTTAGTATGTTTTGATGATATACTAATCTAAAAAAAATATTGGGAAGATCATGTACAACATGTTGATAGAGTATTACAACTAAAAAATATTGGGAAGATCATGTACAACATGTTGATAGAGTATTACAACTATTGGAAGAGAAACAATGTTATGCAAAGCCTTCCAAGTGTGCCTTTAGGGTTCAAAAAGTGGAATATTTGGGTCATATTGTATCTCATGAAGGTGTAAAAATGGACCCTATATGAGGGAATGGTCGATTCACAAAACCTTGAAGAGATTTAGAGGATTCTTAGGATTGGCATACTATTATAGCAAGTTTTTCAAGAACTATGGTCAAATAGCAACAACTCTAACATAATTATTAAAGAAGGAAGCATTTTCTTGGACTCAAGCAGCAACCAAATATTTTGAAAATCTTAAGAAGGCTATGTGTACAACTCATGTCCCGGCCACACCTGACTTCACAAAAAAATTTATTGTGGAGTGTGATACATCAAGCCATGGAATTGGTGTAGTTTTAATGCAAGAAGGAAGGCCCCTTGCCTTTGAAAGCAACCAACTTAAAGGAAATAACTTACTCAAACCCATTTATGAAAAAGAAATGTTGGGCATTCTACATGTAGTTTATAAATGGCGCCCTTACCTAATAGGAAGACACTTGAAATTAAAAATAGATCAATATAGTTTGAAGTACTTCTTGGAGCAACTATTATATTCAAAAGAGCAACAAAAATGGCTTAAAAATATGTTGGGTTGTGACTTTGGAATTATCTACAAAAAAGGAAAACATAATGTTGCAATATATTCCCTTTCAAGGAAAGAAGAAGAAACATAAGGTTCACTATGTGTTATTTCTATTATGTGGTATGATTGGGTGGAAGAAGCAAGAACAAAATTGAATCAAGATCAATAGGTATGCAAGATCATTCAACAACTACAAGAGGACCCAAATTACATAGATAGTTTTGTGTGGAAGAATGATTTGATATGGTATCATGATCATATATATGTATGTGAGAATTCCCAACTCAAACAAAAGGTCCTTCTAGAATTGCACACTTCTCCTATAGGATGACATTCAGTATTCTTGAAAATGTATCATGGGATCAAAAAGGATTTTTTTGGGAAGGTCATAAAATTGATGTTCAAAAGTTTGTGTCTAAATGTGTGGTATGCCAACAAAATAAGGGAGAGACAATCAAGATGCCAAATCTCCTACAACCATTAGCTATAACAAGTCAATGTTGGGAAGAAGTTTCAATGGATTTTATTAGAGGTTTACACAAATATGAAATAAATACTATCAACATGGTAGTAGTGGATTGACTGATAAAGTATGGCCACTTTTTCTCTCTTTCTCATCCTTTTAAAGCAAGTACAATAGCCACAA